>PVJI01016769.1:0-37428 GCA_004026765.1 Micronycteris hirsuta
GGGAAGGCGTGGTGAAAGGATGAAGTTGGGAGGAGAAGTCAGAGAGGAAATGGAGCCAGGCCATGCAGGGCCATGTAGGTTTTACTAAGAACTTCACCTTTTACTCTGAATGGAATAAGGTTGAAAAGTGACATAATCTAACTTATTTACTTTTTCCTTAACTTAGTGTTCACGGAATCTCATGGCCCTCTGTGTCGAGAATAATCTGTGAAGCCTGGAACCAGAGTCAATGCAAGGAGACCAATTAGGAGGGTGTTGCAATAATTTTGTCAAGAAATCATAGTGGCTTGGACCCAGCGGTGGCAGTTAGGGTAAAGAGAAGCAGTTGACTTTGGAATATATTTAGAGATAGAGCTGTTAGGTTTTAGCAATGGGTTGGATGTGAAATATAAACGAGAATTCAGGATGACACCTGGACAGCCAGAAGGAGGAAGCTGCCATTAACTGATTTGGGGAAGACTGTGGGAGGCAGGATTTAGAGAAAACATGGTGAGCTTAGTTTTGTACAGGTTCAGTTTGAAAGGAGTATTAGACATGTAAGTAGAGATGTTGACTGGGCAAGTGGGTGTGAGAATCTGGCATTTAGAGGAGATACCCAGATTGGAATACATAGGTGGTATTTACGGCCACAGTACTGGAAGAAATCAACTAGAATACAGGTAGAAAAAAGACGCAAAGACTGAACCCTGAAGATACTGCTGCAATTGTCTCCATCAGAGCGGAGCACTCTGACCTGTCAGAAAGACGTGCTGCCCAAGTCTTCACGATCCTTAGGACTTAAGTCAGGATAAGAAATCCTCTGGAGTGGAAATTACAAATGTTCACTGGGTATCTCTGGCATTATGGAGAAAATGGAAAAGAGAAAGCTCTAGAGATAAAAATAGAGAGCTCTCTGAGAATTCTGTGAAATACCTGTAAGCCGTCTCCAGCATGTGGTGTAAAACCACAAATATAAAATTCCCCTTAAGACTAGCAAAGATGACAAAAATTTTAAAAGCAATTCGGTAACTGAGGAACCGATGTTACAGGGTGTGACTGTCTGACACCAATTTGGGGACACCAACCCGGGTGAACTGTAATTCCGTTCTGACACTAACTACCCAGAACTAGTGTGTAGACCCTACAGGTTAAAAATTAGTTCTCCACGAGGCTTTCTCCACTTTAGAAGCTAGCAACAAATGGGGTCCCCAGGACACCTGCACTTCTAACCAGCAAGTGACAGGTTAAAGGATTCTATGACCTCCCCTCCTCAGGTTTCATAATTTGCTAGAATGATTCACAAAACTCAGGAAAGTGCAATTCTAACGATTACACTTTTACTATAAAGAATACAGATCAGGAACAACCAAGCAAAGAGACACATAGGACAAGGTTGGGGGCTGATCAAGGTGGAGGGGGACGGAAAACCCAGAGCTTCTGTGTTCCCTCCTCCTGGCAGCTGGCTGTGTCCCCCTCCCAGGACACCAGTGTGCTCCCCACCCAGGAGTTCCACTGAGGCTCGGTACATAGCGCATTTTATGTCGACCTGACTGGGTCCGGGGTGCCCAGGCATTTTGTTAAACATTTCTGGGTGTGTATCTGAGGTGTTTCTGGGTGAGAATAACATTTGAACTGGTATACTGAGTGACGCAGATGGCCTCCCCAATGTTGGTGTATCTCACCCAATCCACTGAGGGTCCCAGTGGAATAAAAGCCTGAGTGAGAAAGAGTTCCTTCTCTCTGACTGGCTGTCTCTGAACTGGGACACTGGTCTGCTCCTGCCTTAGATTAGCATTTGGACTGAAACTACATATATTATTAGGTCTTCAGGGACTTCAGCTTGCCAACTACAGATTTTGAACTTCTCAACCTTCATAATAATGAGTTATTCCTTATAGAAAATCCACCTATCCATCTAGCTAGCTAGCTATTGAAATATCTTCTCTCTATATATTTATATATCTATAACTGTATATATACATATACTTTAAGTATATACATATACGTATAAGTAGATAGATATATATGATGGGTAGATGAGAGAGACAGACAACACATATATAGGTTCCGTGCACTCAGTGTTCCAAGTTTTTATTGGGGCTGTGTCCTGAGCATTTATTGGGGTTTTATTACTTGGCCCTGATTGATTAAATTATTCATGTGATTGAACTCAACCTCCAGCCCCCTCTCCTCCCAGGAGGTAGGGATGGCTCAAATTTCCAACTTTCAAATCATGTGGCTGGTTTTCCTGGTGGCCGACCAGTCCCCATCCTGTAGCTAACTAGGGTCCCACTAAAAGTCACTCCTTTAGCATAACAGAGGCACTGTTGTTACGGGAAATTCACAGGATTTTTAAAGCTCTGTGTCAGAACCTAGGGGCAAAGATGAGACGTATTCTCCATTGCACCACAGCGCAGCCAATTATATTTTTCAGCGTGGCTGCAGGGCTACCTCCTATCCCACATGCTCTTTGTACTTTCTTCCCAAGGAGACCAGGGGCCCCTGTTCCCTCCCCTTAAATCTGAGTGCGCTTGTGAGTACAGTGACAGCAACACTAAGTGGCTTCTGAAGTTGGGTCATAAAGAGCAATGCAATTTTTGTCTGATTTCTCTCGGGACACTTGCTCTGTAAACTCAGACACAGTCTGTGAGGAAGCCAGGCTTCATGCAGAAGCACATGCAGGTGTTCTATTTGACACATACCACTGAGGTCCCGGCGGACGGCAGCATCCAAATGAAGAAGATTTCAAGAGGACTCTGGCTCTAGCTGATACCTGGCTACAATTGTATCAGAAACCTCCAAATGAAAACTGCATGGCTGAGCCCATTGAACCCCCCAAACCAGGAGAGAATATAATAATAATAAATGATTGTTGCTCTTTTACACAGCAAGTATGTGGTGCCTGGTTTTGCAATAATAGGTAATTCATATACAGGGATTTCCCACGAATGAAATTTTGTTGCCAGATGCCAGCAGTTTTCTATTTTCTTGGCAATAAAAACTGGATGAAAACGCTCAACAAAATAAACATGTTGGATAATTGCAGGCCTGGACTCCATTCCTAATGGAGCTCTCTCCATCAGTTCTCTCGTTAGCTTCCTGTAAGATCTTGGATAAGCCCTGACATCATTTAGCCTCTGTTTTCTTGTCCGTTAAAAGATGGGGGTGATTTAGAAAACTAGAGGGTCCTGTTCAGCCATGTATTTTGGTTTCTTGTTTATTGTATATTAAACTTTCATAGGTTTCTCTTCCATAAAAGGCAATAGTGAAAGATGGCCTTATTTTAACACTTTGTACTGCAGTTAAAGAAAAGAAAAACTATCTCAGCCCAAAAGGTGGTAAATCTTATACATTTCGATGAAGAAAGAGCACCTTCTCAGCAATTACACTCCAAACTCAGATCGTAGCAAATTGGTTTGAAATATTCTAAACTGATCCGGAAGTACCTCTCACTTAAAAAGTGTTGTCAAATCCTTTTTTCAAATGTTCTGCTTTGGACAATTATCTGACATTGTCAATTTTCCCTCTAGTTTTCAGAGGCTAAGGATGATTTAAATCAAGCTTCTAAGCCTAGGCTTTCAAAGTTAAGGAGCTAAGTACATTCGTGCCCATACAGCTGCTCATGCTCTCTCATCCTTCCTGACAGATCCTTTCACAGAAAATAGTACCTGCCAGCACGGTGGGCAGATTTTAAAGCAAGAGAGTCTGAGAAATAATGAAGACAGGTGAAGGTGGGATAATTTTTGTTTTATTGTTAAAAAAATTGACGTATGTTGGTTGGTAATAGTAAGAACTTTTTTCTTTACCACTCATAAATGATAGGTATTTTATGGCTTTTAATTAACTTTTCTTGTTGTTATGAGCTAAGATGGACTTAATAATTTTTCCATCCAATGCAGGAAAATGACTTTACAGTGGGAGAGCAAAGAATATTATTGAATCCATGTCTCATCTTGTTCAGGAATACTGCTGGTGGGTACCGTGATAGGAGGGTGCAGGACAATATATGAATTTTAAAAACTTTTCTGAGTGTATGAGCATAATCTCCTTCCCTTCTCCCCTCCACAAGCAACCACACATTAATTATTTCAAAATGATTCATCTTACCCCCATAGACACATTATCTGATCTATAGCATCTTACACAAAAATAAATTCCAAATGGATTGCAGATCTAAGTATAAGAGGTAAAAATAATACAACTTAAAAAAAAATAGAGCCCTGGCTGGTGCAGCTCAGTGAACTGAGTGTCAGCCTGTGAACCAAGAGGTTGCCAGTTCGATTCCCAGTCAGGGCACATGCCTGGGTTGTAGACCAGGTCTCCGGTTAGGGGCGAGAGGCAAAGGATCAATGTATCTCTCACAAATTGATGTTCTCCTCTCTTTCTCCTTCCCTTCCCCTGTCTAAAAATAAAGACATAAAGTCTGTAAAAAAACATAGAACATCTTCATGACTTTGGAAAGAAACACTTTGTTATAAAACAAAATGCAAAAACACTGAACATAATAGGAAGAATTGATTTCAGTGGAGTATATTAACGTTATAAACCTTTTTCATCAAAAGTCACCATAAAAGGAGTTAAAACACAACCCACAGAAAGAACATTTGCAGTATGTATATTCATCCAACAAAAGACTTTTATCCATAATACAGAACTATAAATCAACAGGAAAAAAAAGGATGGCATTCTGAGAGAAATAGGCAAAGGAGTTGAACAGACACACCTTACGAAAGAGAATATCTAAATGGTCAATAAACATTTGAAAGGTGCTCACCTTAACTAGACATGAGTGAACTGCAAGTTAAAACCACACACAAATTAAAACCCACCAGAATGGCTAAAATTAAAAAGACACAAAGTATCAGATGCAGGATGTGGAGCAACTGGAACTCCCACACACTGTTGGTTGTGAGTTACCTTGGCTTTATCTGCTAGTGCTGAATATAAGCATGCGTGCCAGCAGTGCGCTGCTGGTTACAGACCTGCAGAGATGTACACATATGTTCACTCAATGACATGTACAAGAGTGTTTTTAGCAGCACTATTTGTTGTAACCAAAAACTGGAAATGACTTAAATCCCCATCAGCAAAAGAATGGATAGATAAACTGTAGTCTATTTAAATAACACAATACAAAATAGCAATTAGAATGAAATATCTACTACTTCATAAAACAACACAGATGAATCTCATCAACATAATAACGAGTGAAACTTTTCCAGAAAGGACTCCCAGATGGCCAATAGACATATAAAAAGATACTCCACATCACTAATCATCAGAGAAATGCAAATTAAAACCACAATGAGATATCATCTACTCCTGTCAGAATGGCTATCTTCAATAAATCAACAAACAACAAGTGCTGGTGAGGATGTAGAGAAAAGGGGACCCTCGTGAACTGTTGGTGAGAATGCAGACGGGGACAGCCGCTGGAAAACGGTGTGGAGTTTCCTCAAAAAATTAAAAATGGAACTGGTTTTTCACTCAGTGATTCTGCTTCTGGGAATATATTCAAAGAAATTCAAAACACTGATCCAAAAGAATATATGTACTTCTGTGTTCATTGCAGCACTATTTACAATAGCCAAGGTTTGGAAGCAGCCCAAGTGCCCAAATGGGTAAAAAAGCTGTGGTATATTTACATAGTGGAATACTATTCTACCATAAAAAAGAAGGCCATCTTACCCTTTGGGACAGCATGGATGGCCCTACAGAGTATTGTGCTAAGTGAAATAAGCCAGTCAGAGAAAGAGAAGTACCATATGATTTCACTTACATGTGGAATCTAATGAACAAAATATACAAACAAAATAGAAACAGACTCATAGATACAGAAACAGACTGACAGCTGTCAGAGGGGAGGGGGTCTGGGGGTCTGGGTGAAGTTGGTGAAGGGGTAAGGAAAAAAAGAAAACATAGATGCAGACAACCATATGGTGGTACCAGAGGGAGAGGGGGGTGGGGGCAGGTAGAAGAGCGTAAAGGGGGGGTAAATGGTGCTGGAAGGAGACTAGACCTTGGGTGGTGAACATATAACACAATATAAAGATGAGGTATCAATATGATATAGAATTATACTTTTGAAACCTATATTATTTTATTAACCAAAAAATATTTGAAAAAATAACAAGAGAAAAGGGCTAGACACGGAGAGTACTCACTGACAGTATGATTCCATTTAACATAAAGCACAAGAACCAGACGGAACTGATCTTTGTGTTAGAAGTCACGACAGTGGTTTCCCTTGGGAGCGGTGGGGGCTGGCAGGTGACACACAAGGAGGACTGTCCTGTTTCTTGATCTGGGTGCCTGTTACACATGTATGTTCAGCTTGTGAACATTCATCAATTGTGTATTTATGTGCACTTCTTATTTGTGTAGGTTATAGTTCAATAAGACATCAAACAAAACACAACAAAAATAGTATCCAATCTTTTTTGAAGACTCTAGCTCAGGATGTAATTACTGGTATTCTGCCTAATAGGTGTGCTCTTAAAAATAATAGAATTAATCAAATTTGGGTTATTTATTTTAAGTGCTCGAGTGGAAGCAGCTATCTGAAGGAAGGCTGAGCAAATCCTTTCATGAAAGGAACAATTATTCTTGATGACAATTCAGAGTACAGATATTCTCAGAGTGGACATTTTCTAAAATCCCCTTTCCTATTTTGATTCTCCAAGCAATAGGTGCTAAATTAAATTAAATTCTGTTCACTTGTGAGCTTAATCATATTAAAACCTTGTGAAGATCCCTAATCATGATTCCACTTTTCAATGTTTATTTCCACCTGCATTGGGCCAAAGTAATCAGAAATGTTTTTGAACTTTATAAAGGCCCTTAGAGGCAGAAATTTTCATGTATGCCCTGTAAATATTTTCATGTCATGCCCTGGCTGGTGTGGCTCAGTGGACTGAGTGCAGGCCTGAGAACGGAAAGGTTGCCACTTCCACCCCCAGTCAGAGCACATGACTGAGTTGCAGGCCAGGTCCCCAGCTGAAGGCTTGCAAGAGGCAACTGATTGATGTTTCTATCACACATCACTGTTTCTCTTACCACATCGATGTTTCTCTCCATCTCTTTCTCTTTCCCTTACCTCTCTCTCAAAATAAAAAAAAATACCACCTTTAAAAAAAAGATTTTCTAATATTGAATCATTAGGACATATATGAATTGTTACTGCCTTCTTGTGATAGCAAAATATTTTACACTTTTCTAACACATACAGAAATAGAGGATGTAGTATAGTGAACTCTCATGGACTCATCACAGTTTCAAAATTTGTTAACATACGGCTGATCTTGTTTCATTAGACCCTACTTATTTTCTCTTTCCTCTCACTATATGATTTTAAAACAAACCCCAGACACTATATTTTATCTGCAAAGACTTCAGTAGACACACACACACACCCCTCTTTTAGATAAAGACTTAAAGATCATGATGGCATTATCATTACTAAAACAAATCAGGGGAGAGCAACAGGGGGAAAATGGGGACAACTGTAACAGAACAACAATAAAAAATACCTAAATATCATCAAATAGTGGTTCAGTACTATAATTTTTCTCACTGTCCTGTGATTTCTTTTTCCAGTTAGTTGTTTGGATTTAGGATCCAGTCCAGGTACATACATTACACTTGATTACTATATCTCTTCAGTCTCTTTTAATCCATATGCTCCTTGGCCCCTCTAACTTTTTCTCTTGCCATTATTCACTGAATAATTTTTGAAGGCTGTAACACTAAACTTTAACAAGTTGACTTTGATCCTATATTTCTACCTGAATTCCCATTTACTGTTATTCAAATGTAGGCTTCCTAGTGGAAGTGGCACCTAAGCTGAGATCGGAAGGATGGCCTAAGAGGAGTGTCTCCTATGTTCATTCCCTTTCTGGACGGGTTCTAGGTGAAAGGAGAGGAGACCCCCAGAACCCTGACTTGGGCTGCATTTTCTGTTCTGTATTGTATATCGCTGGTCTTCTAGTCCCCGTTTTAGGAGTAATGACAAATCGGAAGGTATCCAGAAGACAGTGTCAGAGTGCTGAGGGACAGTTAGAGAAACTGAAGAAGAGATGTGAAATGATAAAGTGAACAGATTCTATCACATAAGATTAATGCTATCTATTAATATTTGAAGGTATTAATAGTTGCCATTATGTTGGGGCTTTCATGTAACAGAGTTTGTTACACCCGCCATCGGCAGAGCTGGGTTAGGGTGGGCTATTGGCTACGACATGGGAAAGGCCTCATTATACGTGGCTGGACACATAATGGTGTTCTGCATCAGAAATTTGCTTCTATTATCTGTTTCAGGTTATTAATTAATAAGTGTATTATAGAAAAAAGGCCTACCAGCACACCGACTAAACTGGTCAACGTTTGGCCCACATCTGAAGGGTGGATGGCTCTTCAGCAGCCATCGTACATTTCCTTTATAGGCTCCTAGAATTAACGCTGAGCAGAACTGACGTTTTTGCCTTAGCAAAGCACAGAGTAAGCTCAAACAGGCCAGAGTAGGTCTGTTATCTCAGACAGAACGAATGTTCTCCAGTTCAGCACAGTTCCCACCTTTCCCAGTCCTCTCGTGGCTTGACCCTCTCTGTCCATTATCATTTGCATCATTTGCATGTGCTATTGTTCTCCTTATAACAGAGAAGTACTATTTTTCTACATGCATGCCCTTACTAGCACTAATGAAATACAGACCCAAAGGGATTGTGTATTTCATGAAAAACGGTGGAAAGCATGTTCCTTTGTGAGATTAAAAAAGGTTCACATAAGGGTCCCGGTTCGATTCCCCATCAGGGCACATGCCTGGGTTGCGGGCCAGGTCCCCGTGAGGGCCATGTGAGAGGCAACCATACATTGCTGTTTCTGTCCCTCTCTGTCTCCCTCCCTTCCCCTCTCTCTAAAGATAATAAATAAAAATAAAATCTTTTTAAAAAAAAAAAAGGTTCACATACATTTAAAAAAATGTAGTTTCTTTGTAGAAATGAGAATCTGGTATTTTTATTAAATTCTATGTCCCACCAAAAGTCCACAATGAAGTAGATGATACTGCTATCACATTAATAAGTGGCTCCAGCCCGGCTGGTGTAGCTCAGTGGATTGAGTGCGGGCTGGGAACCAGAGGGTCTCGATTTGATTCCCAGTCGGGGCACATGCCTGGGTTGCGGGCCAGGTCCCCAGTGAGGGCCATGTGAGAGGCAACCATACATTGCTCTTTCTCCCTCCCTTCTCCTCTCTTTAAAAATAAATAAATAAAATCTTAAAAAAAAAAAAGAAGTGGCTCCAGCAGCAAATGTTTATTGAGTGCTTACAATCCTCACAGTACTTCATGAGGTAGCTATTATTATTCATGTTAGAGGAAAGGAAACTGAGGCACAGAGAGGTTAAGATTGCTTAACCTCTCATGTGCAATGTTATTAACTGGGAATTGGGAGAACTGAGACTGTAACCAATTTGTTTAACATCAAGCCCTTACTCTTAATGACAGCCCTGTTCTGTGAGCTCTAACTTTGGGAAAACATCCCCAGTATTAGATGTTAGTGTCCAGACCTGGCTTCCATATTATTCCAGTTGTTTCTTTATACACATTATTCCTCAAAGTGTGGCCTGTCGGCCAAGAGGAGAAATGCAAAAACCTCAATCCCCCCTCCAGAGCTCCTGTATCAGAATTCTGGGAGTGGGCCCAAGGAAACTGTAAGGAGTTCTCCGGGTTTCTCTTATGCCAGCCCAAGCTTCAAAACCACTACTTTAGGCTGTACCAGGTTGGTGATCAGGCTGACTACTCGATTCTTCTACCTACTACTTTAAGTCCAGTTTAAAGAGATATAAAGAGAGTTGCAACTTTGCATTATGTCTTTGGATTTATGACCAGGGAAAGTCATAATAATAAATGCTTCTTTCTCTTTCTTGGGACTGTTCCCTATTTATCTTCTTTTCCTCTACCATTTTTCATATGCTTCTTCATTTTCTTCCTTTTCCTATCCCCACTTGAACTTTGTGCAACTACTGTAGTAGTTTAGAACTCCTGGGTACCGAGAAATATGCACACAACGTGCTGATGTACCATGAGAAGCCCCTCCCTCTGCATATTTTGTCTCAGGTTGACATGGCAATTATCTCTTCATCACCAAGGCTCAGCCCAAATGACATTTCCTGGTTGACCCCACCAGGACTGTCCCTTTTTCTCAGACAGAATCTACTACAAGCTCATTCATTTTATTCTGGTAGCTCATACCTTTACCAAAGCACTTATCATGGGGACTGTACCAGGTATTTAAGCAGCTGCTTCTTCTGCCCCTACCATGACTGGTGCCTTTTTGTGGGCTGTCACTATCTTATTTGTGCCTTTACCATGTGTCCCCATGACTAGCACAGAGTGGATAATAAATGACTTCTGAATAAAGGAAGTGAATGCAATGAGTCTTTGCTTCAGCTTTCATGTAATGGGCCTGATGTCCATGATATAGGGGTAAGCAGTGTACAAGGGGAGGGAGGGCACAGGTAATGGTGCAGAGAGAAATGAACAAGCCCCAGGGAGCTGCATGGTCTGATAATCACTGCAGCCGACCAGACCAAATACAGGTGAAGATGTGCAAGACAGGAGAGGACATCCCTGCCAGGCAAGGCAAAAAATGGTACAACCACTTTGTTAAGACTCGGTAAGGATTCCACCAGGGGACTTATTCTGCTTGTCCCTTCTATCTCTTGTTCCCTGGTGGTCAAGTTTCACCCCAGGGAGACTGGGGGCAGATAGAGGACAGAGACCTGAGGACTACAAGATTTGAGCACAAGATTTATTTCTAGTTCTGTTTGTAACACATGAAAATTTCTACTCTTGGGAAGGTTTACTCTAGTAAACATGTTTCCTGTTGACTTAAATCAACTTCGTAAAATGCTAGTTACATTTTCATTATGAAAGTAATATATACTGACTGTTAATGATTTTTTTAAGATTTTATTTATTAATTTTTATAGAGAGGGAAGGGAGAGAGAAAGAGAGGGAGAGAAATATCAATCAGATTGATTCTAGCACACCCCCAAAAGGGGATCTGGACAGAAACCCAGGCATGTGTCCCTGTGACCTTTTGGTTTGTGGGATGATGCCCAACCCACAGAGCCACACTCCAGTCAGGGCACTGTTAGTGATTTTAAAAAATACAGGAGAGTTAAAAGATAGAGTAATCCATAACTCCATTAACTCCAAAATTCATGACTAATATTTTTATGTAATTTTTTCTTTACAATTAGTAATAAAACTCTACACACTGATTTAATTGAAATATTCATCTAAAATTGTCAATCATTTATGAGGCCTGTCCAGAAAAAGTCCAGCTATTGCTAACATAATGAGAATGGTTTTCATGACATCAGGGTAACCTGGCAGCCAAGGAGAGTGGACTGGAATGTGCATGTGTGAACAATGACAACTTCATTGTGCTAGTTAATGGGTAGGTGCCATTGAGTGAGAATCTTACCACGTGACCATCACATTTAAAATGACTGAGTGAATAGAGCAATGAATCTGCATCAAATTTTGTGTTAAGCTTGAACAGTCGTCCATAGAAACTATTCGGATGATTCAGAAGGCCGCAGCTATGGCAACAGGTGATTGGCAGCTTCATTACAACAACGTGCCTACTCATGCATCACATCTTGTGCAGCGTTTTTTGGCAAAACATCAAATCACCCAGGTAACTCAGCCTCCCTACAGCCCAGATTTGGTGCCCTGGGACTTCTGGCTTTTCCCAGAACTAAAACCATCTTTGAAAGAGAAGAGATTTCAGACCGTGGATAAAATTCAGGAAAATATGACAGGGCAGCTGATGGTGACTGGGAGAACTGTGTGAGGTCCCAAAGTGCCTACTTTGAAGGGGACTGAGGCGTCATTGTCCTATGTACTCTGTTTCTTGTATCTTCTATCTTCCTCAGTAAATATCTCTATTTTTCATATTACATGGCTGGATACCTTCTGGAAAGAATATATATGTATATATCAAGAAGTGATGTGGGCTTATGCAGTGTTACACAGGGTTTCTAAAATTCTTGTTTAAGAGAATAGCATGAGTGAACAAAATAAAAGTCACTTGCTCTGTGGTTTAAAGGTTAGAGAACAATCTCTATCATTCCCTAATTCAAAAGTCAGTGTACATTTTGACTGAAAATATCAGCTGTGATTATTTAATCTACATATTATCCTTTTCACAATGTGTATTTTTCTATGTGAATAATTTCCTCTATCTAGAGAGCAAGCATGCCAAAGTCATCATAGTTTTATTGATTTTGACATTAAACTTCCATAAAAATTAGGCAGTTTAGTGAGAAGGTCTGAGAAAAACAAATGCTCTTGCAGATTAGAAATGATATACATGCTCCTCATCGATCAGTCTGTTGGCTACAAATTCAGAGTTGCACAATGGCTGTTGGATGTACTTTTAGGCAGATTTATTTTTGTGGCATTTGGAAATAAAAAAAAAACGATAATGACAGTGGATCCCTCTTCACTGAAAATAAAAACAACAATTATTTTAACAGTAGCCCTCAGTACACTTTATATTATTCTATTTAGATGGCAAGCTGTTATTAACAGGAGGCAAAAGGCTATTTGCAGCACATGCCACAGGGTCATTATCAGCTCTGCAAGTTTAGCATTTTTGTAAACTTTCAGACGTACACTTCAGTTTGGCTTGGTCATTCCTGCTATTTTCAAAGCTCATTTGATATATTTTAGGGTATAGATTTCAAACAGGGAATTCAAAAAGGTCTTCCTTGTTTGGAATTGCCAGGTACATGTTATAGTAATAGTTTATTGGAAAATCCATTTAAATTGTAAAACTTGATGTTTGAAATTTTATGATAATGATGATGAAGCCTATAAATTAAATAATTTTATAAATTATTCATTTTCTATGTAAACTCAAGCATTTGAAGACATTGTTGCATGATATACATTCCTTTGTTCTATATCCCAAAAGATAGGTTTCTTAACAAGTAAGTAGGATATAAATTTGTAAAACTTGATACATCACAAAGAAAATAAAAGAAATTCTAACTATCCTTACTGTTCAACTTTACTGTCAGTCCAAGCCAACGCAATGAGGTCAAAAAAGGAAAAGAAGGGACAAAACTGTTATTATTGGCCGATAATATACCTCTTTATCTTCAAAGGCCAAGAGACTCAAGAGCAAGAAAGGGAGTTCAGTAAGGAAACTGAATAAAAATTCAGTATACAAAAACCAATGCCTTTTCTATAGGTCAGTTATAACCAACTGAGAAATGTGACATAGAGATTTCATTCACAGTAACAAAACCCCCCACAAAATATCTAGAAATTAACAAAAAATGCATGCAAGGTTATGATGAAACCAACATAAAAGTATTAAAGTACTAAATAAAACCCAAGTGGCATGATATACCATTTGTCAGGATGAGTAGCCTAAATAGGGGCAGACATGGCTCAGCTCCTCCCACAACCACATCAAAATTACAGCTAAAATATAGAACAACCATCACTTAGAACCATCAGAAGTTGAGTTGAATGGAAGTCTGACAACTACAGAATTAAAGAAACCACATCCATCCAGACTGGTATAAGGGGTGGAGATGCAGAATGGGCTGGTCCCACATCCACATGTGATGGCTAAAAATTCATGAGGGATATCTTGGGATTGAGGAGTCCCAGCCTCACACCAGGCCTCTAAGCCCAGGGTTTCAATGCCAGGAAGATATGTCCCCACAACTTCTGGCTGCAAAAATCACTGGGGATTGAGTCAATGGTAGAAATGTCAGAGCCTCAAGATGTGAGTTCTTCCTCTTAAGGAACCCACATACGAACTCACTTATACTCACTCCCTCTGAGTTACAGCACGGGGGCAGCAGCTTGAAAGGCACCAGTGGAGAAACTAAAGCGTCTGGCATCAAGAGGAGCAGAGGTCATTGTCCCTTTTCTGAACCCTGCCCCACAGAGATGACAAGCTGGGGCCATATCTGAGACTCCATCAACATGGCTAACACCGTTTGCTGCATTCTGGAGATCCCCTGAGACTCCATGCCACACAACTTATTGGGCCCACCCAACCTGCTTCTCTATATGAATGGCTGGTCTTGGCTTATGCTTTACAACTTCCTAAATCCTCTCAAATAAGAAACAGCTGACCTCAATGAGCTCCAGGCCTGGTACTAGAATCAGCCAGCCTAAATTCAAAGCTTGGTTTCACCTGGGAATCTCTAAGGCCAGCACAAGTAGTAGGCCAGTCAGGGTGGTCCAGCATAAAACACAGGTGGGGGCTGATCTTGGCCTGCACCACCTGGGAAATATCAGAGCCTGAAGCCCAGTGGGCAGCTACAGATCTCATCAGACCACCACCACCCTGACCCTGATCAAGTGATCCTCCACAGAGGGAGGAGGTCAGTGGTCAGTGGTCATAGCCAGTCCTTGCAGCTGACTGACCTGGGTAAATCACTCCCATTGACCCGCCAATAGAAACCAAGGCTCAACTACAAGAGAAAGGTGCAGTCAGCCCACACAAAGGGTGTACCTGAAGTACCCTGCTTGGGCGATAGGGGATGGAGTGCCAATGGACCCCGTAGGACACCTACTACATTAGAGCACACTACCAAGACATGGAGTCAAGGCAGCTCTACCTAATACATAGAAACAAACACAGGGGGGCTGCCAAAATGAGGAGACAAAGACACATGGCCCAAATGAAACAACAGATCAAAACTCCACAAAAAGAGCCAAGCAAAATGGAGATAAGCAATCTAACAGATGCATAGTTCAAAACACTGGTTATAAGGATGCTCAAGGAACTTAGTGGGGACCTCAACAGCATAAAAATGATCCAGTCAGAAACAAAGGATACGCTAACTGAAATAAAGAACAATTTATACGGAAACAAGAGTAGAATGGGTGAAGCTAATAATCAAATCAATGATTTGGAACATAAGAAAGCAAAAAACAACCAACCAGAACCACAAGAAGAAAAAAGAATTAAAAAAAATGAGGACAGTATAAGCAGCCTCTGTGACAACTTCAAGAGGACCAACATTCACATCATAGTGATGTCAGGAGGAGAAGAGAAAGAGCAAGAAATTGGAAATTTATTTGAAAGAATAATGAAAGAAAACTTCTTTAATTTGGTGAAGGAAATAGACATGCAAGTCCAGGAAGCACAGAGAGTCCCAAACTAGATGGATGCAAAGAGGCCCACTCCAAGACACATCATAATTAAAATGCTAAACGTTAAAGATAAAGGGAGAATCTTAAAAGCAGCAAGAGAAAAGAAGTTAGTTACTTATAGGGGAATTCCCATAAGACTGTCAGCTGATTTCTCAAAATAAATTTTGCAGGCCAGAAGGTACTGACAAGAAACATTTGAGGTCATGAAAAGCAAGGACCCACAGCCAAGAATGCTCTACCCAGCAAAGCTATCATTTAGAATGGAAGGGCTGATAAGAGCTTCCCAGGCAAGAAAAAATTAAAGGAGTTCATCATACCATATCATATTATATTAAATGTTAAAGGGACTTATTTAAGAAGAAGGACATCAAAACTATGAATAATAAAATGGCAACAAATGTGTATATATCAAAAATTGAATCAAACTAAAAATCAAACTAAGCAAACAAGAAGAACAGAGACAGAATCATGGATATGGAGAGTGTTTTGATGGCTGCCAGATGAGAGGTGGCTGTGAGGGAATGGATGAAGAGGTGAGGGGATTAAGAAGTACAAATAGGTAGTCACAGAATAGGCATGGGGATGTAAAATATAGCATAGGAAATGAAGTTGCCAAAGAACTTATTCACATGACCCATGGACATGAACAATGGTAGAAGGATTGCCTGAGGGAGTGGGGAGTGCAGGGTGGAGGGAAACAAAGAGGGAAAAATCAGGACAACTGTAATAGTATAATCAATAAACTGTAACTTAAAAGTATTACATAGGTATCAATTATACACAAATAATGAAATCCCAATTAAAATTCCAAAGGATTTCCATAGAAATTGTCAAGTTGATTCTAAAATTTATCTGAATCTCCAGAACATAGAACAGTGCCTGGCACATAGCAGGAGTGTGATAAATATGTGTTGATTGAATGAATCAGTGAATGAACAGCTTCAATAACTATCTATATCAAATTATGCACATATTATATTCCTACCCCAGATTCATCCTCTGAGCTCTAGATTTGTTTATCTACCTTCTTCATCTCTTCCCTTGATTAGGGAGAAAGCAATTTAAACTCATTAAGTTCAAAACAAAATTGCCATTCCTCTCCCAAATCTTTTTCATGAGTCATCAAGATGAGTCAACTAAAAGCAGGGAGTTATCTAACTATCCAACTGTCCATTTGCGATTATTTCAGTCATCACAAGCCCTGCTGCGTTTCTCTGATGAATATTTCTCGAGTCCATCAGTGTCTCTCATCTATAATGCCAGCGCCATCAGTCATAATTTCTTTCCAGTTCTAGTAAACAACTTCCGAACTATATGGTTTCCCCTCACCAAACTCATTGCTTCCCCCATGACTGCCTTCCTACCTCACCTTAAAACAGAATTTTCCCTGCTTTTAGTTAATTTCAAACTCTTCATCATTACAAAGTCTAGCCTGGCCAGCCCCCTATCTCTGTCTTCAGAATCATCTTCCATGACATTGGCCCTCACTCTCCAAGCTTGGGCTACAGTGACCTTTCATTTCTTCAAATATGTTACGATCCCTTCTGCCAAAGGGTCTTTTTATATGCTACTTTTTCAGACTGGAATAATCTCATTTTTTCTTATCTAATTAATGCCGATCATTCTATGAACCCATCTCAATCATCTTTCCTTAGGTAAGATCCTCCTGATTCCCATTATACTCTCTTATAGAAATGACATCTCTCTCCTTCATAGCTCAGATTAATTTACCCTTATGTAGATCATTTTCAGACTTCAAGCTCAATCAGAATAGGAACAATGTCTTCCATACTTACAACAGCGCTAGATGATTGAAGGAATAAAGCTAGACTGGGAAAATATGAGCACAATGACCGACACGGTCTTCGCTGAATGAGTAAGTTGGAATCTAATGTGGCTCTAAGAAAGTAGGACTCATGAGTCAAATCATCAACTGCAAATATTTTACATATTGAAGTTGTTTCTGCAAAAGAGTCTCAGTATTTATATCACACTCATTATAATGAAATAAACCAGAAAGGATTCAAATATGAGTAGAGAGATTTGTTTATACAGATAATCAGGATTTAATTTATAGTAGAAAGATAAAGATATTTCTTACAATGCTCAAAAAACAAAGCCAAAAGGGAATTTAAATGAGAACTTGTACTCATCTATGTTTTAAAAACCTTGGTTTCACATGCTGTAAATGTAAAGATAACATTTTCTGTTATACTTCATCACCAAATAAGAGTGACCTAATTTAACAAGATGTTCATCTATAATAAATCCATAAGTAAAATAAACAATAATGACTGGTAATTTCTCTTGAGAAATTCATAGAAATTTCTGTATTAGTTTTTAAGTCCTTTGTTTTGATGAGTAACCTAAGAATTTTTAAATTTGTTTACATAATCATAAAATAGATTTCTACTTATACCACATATATTTATTCATTTCTTACACCCCAAAATTATATACATAAGAGAAAAATATGCAAAAGAGTAGTTTTGGTAGTTTAAGCACCACTGACAAATGCGAATAATTTGTTGAAAAAAATTCAGTCCATTATTCTTAAAGTCAAGGAACATTAAATTTTTTTTTCAATGAAATCACCTACTCAATGCTCATAAATATATCAGATGCACTGATAAAAAGTAAAATATAGCACATCAATCTATGTTCCTAGAGAAGAAGAATAGAGAATGTCAGTTTTGAGGCTTAAAGAAAAAAAGGGGAAAGGAGATTGCACTTTGATTACAATTAAAGAGCAATAAAGGGAGAAATTATTTAAAATGTTTGGTGGTGAAATCTATTAGTGCCTTGTGTCCAAGCTGGGCATACTTTACTGTGTAATTGTAGCCCTGGGGGAGAAGTTACATCTTGGCAGTTTTTTTTCATTTGCAGTGAGTTAAATGGTGCCCTCCTTCCCACAAAAGATAGCTCTAAGTCCTATGCTTCATACCTGTGAATGTGATCTTATTAGAAAATAGGGTCTTTGCAGATGTAATTAAGTGGAGAATCTTGGAATGAAATCATCCCGGATTTAGGGTGGGCCCTAAATCCAATGACTGGTGTCCCTATAAGAGAAAGGAGAAGCAGATTTGAGAGACAAGGGGTGGGTGGCCATGTGAAGACAGAGACAGAGATCGGAGCGATGTGTCTAAAAGCCAAAGGATAACAAGAATTAGCAATAGCCACCAGAAACTAGAAGAGCCAGAGAATGACTGTCCCTTACAGCATCTGTATAGTCTTGACAACACCTTGATTTCAGATTTCTAGCCTCTAGAACTGTGACAAAATACATTTCTGTTGTTTTAAGCTACCAAGTTTGTGGTAATTGGTTATGATAGTGGCCCTGGCAAGCTAATGCACCATCCCATTTCACAGATGATTTATTAAAGAGTTAGATGGTAGTAAAAAGTGAGGGGCAATAGTTTGTCTAGTATTTTAATTACTCTTTTAAAGTATATTTTATTGATTATGCTATTACAGTTGTCCCATTTTTTTCTCCCCTTTATCACCCTCTGCCCTGCATCCTTCCTCCCTCCAGCATCACCGCCCCCTCCACCCCACTTAGCTCACGTCCATGAGTCATACATGTAAGTTCTTTGGCTTCTCTATTTCCCATACTATTCTTAACAAGTCCGTCTATTTTGTACCTACAAATTATGCTTCTTATTCCCTGTATCTTTTCCCCATTCTCCTCTCTTCCCTTCCCCACTGATAAACTTCCATGTGATCTCCATTTCTGTGATTCTATTCCTATTCTAGTTGTTTAGTTTGTTTTTCTTTTTTAGGTTCATTTGTTGATAGTTGTGATTTGTTGTCATTTTATTGTTCATACTTTTGATCTTTTTCTTAGATATGTCCCTTTAACATTTCATATAATAAGGGCTGGGTGATAATGAACTCCTTATATTGACCTTATCTGGGAAGCACTTTATCTGCCCTTCCATTATAAATGATAGTTTTGCTGGATATAGTATTCTTGGCTGTAGGTCCTTACTTTTCATGACTTGGAATACTTCTTTCCAGCCCCTTCTTACCTGTAAGATTTCTTTTGAGAAATCAGCTGATAGTCTTACGGGAGCTCCTTTGTAGGTAACTGTCTCTTCTCTTGCTGCTTTTAAGATTCTCTCCTTATCTTTAATCTTGAGTAATTTAATTATGTGTCTTTGTGTGTGCTTCCTTAGGTCCAACTTCTTTGGGGTTCTGAGCTTCCTGGATTTCCTGGAGGTCTATTTCCTTCGTCAGATTGGGGAAAATTTCCTTCATTATTTTTTCAAATAAGTTTTCAATTTCTTGCTCTTTCTCTTCTTCTTCTGGCATCCCTATGATTTGGATGTGAGAACATTTAAAGTTGTCCCAGAGGTTTCTAAGCCTCCTCTCATCTTTTTGAATTCTTGTTTCTTCATTCTGTTCTGGCTGAATGATTATTTCTTCCTTCTGTTCCAAATAATTTATTTGAGTCCCTGCTTCCTTCCCTTCATTGTTGGTTCCCTGTATATTTTTCTTTGTTTCACTTTGTATAGCCTTCACTGCTTCCTTTATTTTCCATCCATAATCAATCATTTCTGTGAGCATCCTGATTACCAGTGTTTTGAACTCTGCATCTGATAGGTTGGCTATCTCTTTATTGCTTTGTTCTATTTTTGGAGCTTTGAGTTATTCTTTCATTTGGGCCACATATATATATATGTATTGTCTCAGGGCACCTGTTACATAGTAATTGGAAGAGCTTAAGTATTCGCCAGGGCAGGGCAACCCATGTTGCTGTGGTGGGGCTGTCTGTGGAGGAGCAGTTAGAGAGGGAACAATGCTGCTTACTCGTCTCTCTTCCACTTTCAGTAATTTCCCCCACTACCCACAAGCGAATTGGGCCCTTCTCATGATGATTCCTGGGTGGGTGGGTTTGTGTAGATGGGTCCTTCCAAAAGACCCTCCTTTCAGACTGGGAGTTTCTCCCACTGCCGCAATCTCCACAGGTTTTTACCTCCAGAGGTTTTGAAGCTTTATTTCCCTGCGCTGGAACCCTATGTTGTTCAGTCCATCTTACTCCCCAGTTGTTCCTTCCAGTTTATTTGCATGTGGATGTGGGGCCACCAGGTCCACCGGCTGCCTTGTTGTGTGTCCTCTCCATCCTGGCTGCCTGACCCCGCCCCTCCTACCAGTCTGGATGAATGTTTCTTTTTTAATTCCTTGGTTGTCAGACTTCCATACAGTTGATTTTCTGGCAGTTCTCGTTGATTTTTCTTTTTAAATTTGCTGTTTTTCTTTCGCTGTGTGAGAAAGCAAAGCGTCTCTACCTATGCCAATATCTTGGCCAGAAGTCCTAGTATTTTAAATTCATCATATTACTTAGGTGTTTTACTGATGCCTATGAATGCAAATCGATAGAAATGTATAAAACTGTGCCATTAAAAAAGTACCATGTTTAACTTGGGAATGGAAAGCTAGTTAGAAAGTTGAAACCATGAAAAGAACTATGCATTTGCTTTAAAAATTCACCTAATATATACATATGTTTAATAATGCATATAAGAAAATAAACATAAAAGTATAAATATATATTTAAAGATAAACTTCTGATAGATAACTTAGAAGGCCTGTTAAGAAGCATTGAGTAAAGAAGGAATATATAGCCAACAAGGCATAAAAATGTATCTAGCTTACTAATAAATTAAAAAATGCAAATTATAAAAGAAGCCAATTTTCAGCTATTACATTGGCAAAGACATAACTACTTTTGGCCAAAGTTCATGAAAATGAACACTTTCACACACTGTGGTTGGAGTATATTGATTCAAAATTTCTGGAAGACAGACAATATATAAGTATAATAGCCTTTCCATTTTAAATACACTTTGGACTCAGAAATCTTAATTGCATTTATTCATCCTGAGGAAATAACAAGGGCTGTGGGAAAAGGACATATATAAGAAGTTCTCTGCATTTTTGTTTATATGAATACAAAAATTGAAAACAGCCTAAGGGTATATTAATAAAAGTCCATTGACTAAATTATGGTATAATCTCTACAACTGAAATTTCTTCAGGCATTAAAAATTATGGAGTAGAATGTATAATGATTGTACATATTTAGGATGTTCATGACATATTAGGTAAAAGAAACAGATTATATAAAGCAACATACCAGTTGAATTGCTCCAGGCTATTGTATAGTCCACAGCCGCATCTTGAAAGCAAATCTGGCCAGTGAACAACAGAGGGAGAATCTACCTGAACTGATCAAGTGTCCATACTTCATGTCAGTGAGAATTTCACCTCCATCATGTTGAAATGTTTTATAAATTTGTGTTTCCTGAAGTTGCGTACAATCCTTACCAGAAAATACTGTAAATAAATTCTTTAAACAGACATTGCTTTTAGTTTAATTTTTTTAACTTATACTTTACATTCAATATTATTTCGTATTAGTTTCAGATCCACAGCATAGTGGTTAGATAACCATATACTTTTCAAAGTGTCCCCCTGATATTTCCAGTACCTAGCTACCACCATGCATAGTTATTACAATATTATTGACTATACTCCCTATGCTGTAGCTATAAAAAATTTTTAAAAACCACTTCCTTAACAGTTCAAGAAAGTCATTATTCAAACCTGGATGGTAAAATATGAGATGAAAAATCATGAAAATAATTTCACAGGAGCTCATTTGACAGAAATAAGTGACAAGAAAAAACCACAGCTATGTTAAGCCTCAGGCACCGTTTTGTGACTTAAAGACTGAGGTCTCAATACTGCATTATGAGGTTTCCTGGGAGACGGAATGGGAAACCCTGATAGCTACAAAAAAGGAAAAGGGAAAAAACACAGAAGAGAATGAAGTCAGTGGCAGCTGCTCGATACTTTTGTGGGACTCACAGGACATGCAGCATTAACATTTATTGAACCACAGAAGTTGAACAGGATTAGCATTTTATTAATCAAAAGAGGTTAGGATTTTGGCAACATGGAAAAAAATTGGACAACTAACACAAATTCAAAGAACCTTTTAAGCCAAAATACTTATTGGGTCTTATAATTACCTTCAATTCCTTAACTCTTCCATTTGTACATATGTTAGAGTATCTTTATATGTTAGACATTTTATTTTATTTTTTTATATTTTATTTATTTATTTTTAGAGAGAGGGAGAAAGAGAGGGAGAGAAACATCAGTGTGTGGTTGCCTGTCACGTGAACCCTGACTGGGAATTGAGCCGGTGACCCTTTGATTCTCAGGCTGGTGCTCAATCCACTGAGCCACACCAGCTAGGGCTATATGTTAGACATTTTAAATCAACCATTAATGAAGTATTTTCCACAGGATATTTAAGTTATATATTGTGAGTATCTTAATATCATAGGTACCCTTGAACTCATTTAGTTTGTATAGTCAAAGCTAGTTAGGCATTCACATGATACAAGAGAAATTATAAGTACCTCTGTAAGACCTGTTATATTCTGTATTCTAAAATTGTTGAATTGTTCTTTGGATAACTTAAAATAAACCAATAATATTTGTAGTCACATAAATCGTGCAGGTTATTATTTAAGTGTATCAATTACAAAAATCACTTTCATAATCAGTGAAGGCCCTGTCAAAACATCAAATTAGTTTTTATTCTTTTCTGATAATCTTTGGGTTATAGTTAAGTAGACTAAACATCTCTTACAAATCCCTGGTTCAGCTTTCTAAATAAATTTATCTCTTAATCTGAAGGAAAAGGCAATTTTGAAAATCTGATATCTTTATCTTTTTTTTCATGTAATTAAGTGTTTCCAATTAGTAACTATGGTATCCGTAATCCATGGAAATTTTTGCCAGTCATCTATAAAATTTGAGTTCAGAAGTATCTAATCCAATGTTAGCCTGTATCTTTGGATTAAAAGTAGATTTATTTGCTTCTTTATAAGAATATAGTCATACTCATGCAAAAGAATCAATCCCTGAAAATTATTCCTATGTGTAGACCAAGAGTTTTTTTGAGAGATAATTTAGTAGACTTAGGTGCACTAAAAGCAGTGGAATACCAGCTCCTTAATAAATTGTGACTTAAGAAGGATATAAAGCAACTTGACAATCTCCTATTACAAATTCACACTGATGAAATATTTATAATAAACATTCTATTTTAGCCCTGCAGTTTTTGTTTGAAGTGTTATCCTTTCATTTTGAGGAGTGTTAGTTGACCTCTTTTTGCTTGTCAGACATAATACTCAATAGTATTAGAGGTTAAAAAAAGAAAAAAGATTTATTTATAATCCCTGACCTCAAGGAATTGATCATCTAGCCAGTGAAACATAGATCTTTCCAGAAGGCATCCAGTCATGTATATGAAAAACAGAGACATTTATTGAAGATACAGAATACAAGAAACACTGTACACAGGACAATGAAGCCTCAGTCCCTTTCAAAGTAGGCACCTTGGGACCTCACACAGTTCTCCCAATCGCCATCAGCTGCCCTGTCATATTTTCCTGAATGCCATTGATGGCCTGAAATCTCTTCCCTTTCAAAGATGATTTTAGTTTTGGGAAAAGCCAGAAGTCACATGGCACCAAATCTGGGCAGTAGGGGGACTGAGACACCTGGATAATTTGATGCTTGCCAAAAAACCCTGCATGAGATGTGATACATGAGCAGGCACGTCGTTGTTATGAGGCTGCCAATCACTAGTTGCCCACAGCTGTGGCCTTCTGAATCATCTGCATAGTTTCCACACAGAGGAATGTTCAAGTTTAAGGCAAAGTTTGATGCAGATTCAATGCTCTACTTGCTCAGTCATTTTGAATGTGACGGCCACACAGTACACATGCTCACTCAATGGTGTCTTCCGCCCCCACTGACTAGTACAGTAAAGTCATCATTATTTATGCATTCCAGTCCATTCTCCTTGGCTGCCAGGTTACACTGATGTCATGCAAACCGTCCTCATTAAATTAACAATGGTGGGACTTTTTCCAAACAGACCTGATATATCTTCAATATTACTTTTCTTTTTATATAGAAAAGCAATTGAAAAGATGCACTTAATGTCTGATTCATATTTTTCATTACAACATTATGTGATCATTATTTTATGGGTTATCTAAATCCTCTGCTTCAGGGCCTCTCATGTGTCAGAAGTGGCAGGGGTTACACTCACCTTGAGGTTCCACTAGGGACGATCTACTTCCAAATCCAGTTCCATGTGGGCAGTTGGCTGGAAGCCTCACTCAGTCCCTTGCCAAGAGACTGTCCACAGGGCAGTTCCCAACCTGGCAGCTGGCCTCCAACAGAGTGAGCAAGTGAGAGATCAAGAGAAAAGCCCATCTTTTTACAACCTAACATCAGATGTAATACCTCATCACTTCTGCTGTATTTTACTCATTAAAAGCTAGTCATTAGGTCCTACTCACAGCCAAAGGACTACCAGGAGGTGAGATCATTGGCAGCCATCTTAGAGACCACATGCAAATTACATGCAAAGTACATTCATACCCTTCCAGATTTCCAAAAGTCTCATTGCTTTGCAACATCAGTTCGAAGTCCAAAATCTCATCACTGAAATCAGATCAGGGTGAGTGAAGTTCCTCAGGTGTAATTTTCTTAAGCACAGCTCCTGAAGCACAGTTCCTCTCTATCTGAAGACCCATGAAGTTAATGAGACAAGTAACCTACCTGTCTTAGGCTCCCAACAAATAATGATGGATCAGGCATGAGTCACTGCAGTAAGACATTCCTGTCCAGAAAGGGGGAAATGGACACTCACAGAGGTCACTACATCCAGCCCACACCCAAGGGGCCTGAAAACCAGGAGGTGGGATCACTGGGGGCCAACTTAGAAGATGCCTACCACACTGCCCTGCTAATTGACTCTAATAATAAAGAAGTAAAATTTTAGAGAAATATTTTATAAAGCTTGAGGTATAGCTGATTTTTCGATATATATTGCATTGTACTGTGATTTTTCCTTTGGCTCAGGGTAAAGTTTCTTTTGGATTCCAAGAATACTGCAGAAAATTACTTAAAAATTATATCTCCCACTGTCATGGCTATACATCTGATCATTGATTCTCAGGTTGTTTAATTTTCCAAAACTTTTCAAAGGATTTTCCTAAAGGTTAATTTAGCAACTGTTACAGTTTCCACACTGATTCCTTTAGCTGGATTCTGTATTTCTTCAATTTATCAATACACCTTGCATTTGCACAAAATTCAAATTACATTCCTTGGTGAAACATCAGTATCTGTACTTTGACTATGAGAACTGCTCTAATCTCTTTTCTGCAACACTGACTGAACTAGAGAAATAACTTTTCCACTTCTTTTCTCTATGCTGCTTAGTTACTATTCACACATTTCCTCAAAATAACAGAAATGAAGAACTGTGAAAAGACCTAGCAATTGCTCTTAGATCAGGTTCTACATCAATTACCCAAACATTGAATAAATAAAATCTCAGATACAGAAGACTGAAATTTTACTAACTATGCAGTTTGAAAACTTCTTTTGATTGAGAAATATGCACTGGATGCTTTGTGATATTTTGGAATAAAATTTTATAAACAAAAATACCTATAATAAGAATACACAAACTAAGATGTAGATTAGGATAGATTAGGAATTTTTTAAATTTCTGTATGTTCTTAGAATAATGTCAAAATAACAAAAACAATTTAGAGCAACATACATTGGTATCAGTAAAAGATCAAAGATAATTACAGTATCTTTAATAATGCTTCACATTTTTATTGTTCTATGGTAATTCTATTTAAGAATACATTTTTCCTTACATAAGTAAATCTATAATTTTGTGAGCTATCTATTCAAAAATGCAGAACAGACTTTGGGAGAGAACAAATACAGTCAATATTATTCTTAATTAATACCTGACTAGTTTTTTTTTTATATAAACACACTATTTTCTTATATCAGTTTTTATCTTCAATGACATATGAAAGATCCAAAATCAAATTGGCTGTCTCCACAGCCACCTCCAGGCCACTAAGCTTAGCAGTGAAACAGTCCAAGGTCAGGTTGTTGGCTGAGCCCACAGCTTCATGTGGAAAGCAGGGTTGTGGTGCAAAAGGATGCTGGGCACTCTTTAAGAAAGACCACTTGAGTTCCTCCTGGCTATTGTATAGTCCACAGCCGCATCTTGAAAGCCAATCTGGCCAGTGAACAACAGAAGGAGAATCTGCCTGAACTGACCAACAGTGTCCATACTTCATGTCAGTGAGAATTTCGCCTCCATCATGTTCTAAAGAGCCCGTGAGAGATTCTAGCGCACTGCAAAATGCCTCAGTAATTAGCTGAAGTTCTGTTTGAGTACACCAACCATCTTCAAGAATGCTTTCTGGTTTATTAAGAGTCTAAAGAGTAAGGAAACAATTAAAAACACATACAGAGCAATTAATGTTATAAAAATGTTTCTGAAAAAATAGAGTACTTGATCAAACCCTTATCCATAAAGTTACTAGTTACTTTCAATTTATTTAGGGGTTTGGCACAGTGCTAATGGGCATATATGAGTCAGCTGGCCAGGCTATAATGCCTTAACCTACTTTTTTGTAGTAAAAATATATACCCAGTTATTTTATGAGAATGAATGAATCAGAGTAAGTCCCATAATCAACTTATTCTGAATGACTGCACAGTATGGCTCCTTAATATATAAAGAACAAGGCATAACACTCTCGTATTACAGGTTTTTATACACAGGAAGAAGTTTCTGAAGACTAATGTCTAAATGAAGTACTTATTTATATTCAGCAAAATGTTTGAGATTTGTTAAAACATGAGAACATACATATTAAGACAAAAACCACTTAGGACTGTGTGCAATTTTACATCAATGTTTTAAAAATATTCTTTCTCCTTAAATTAATGAAAATTAATATGACTTTAAATTTTTTTTTGGTTCCACCATTCTAAAAAGTTTATCCTAGAAATGTCATGATAGGAAAAAAGTAATATACTAGCAAACTAATAATTTAATGATTGTTAAAAATTCTTATCTAATTACTTAAAAACAGTGATCACTTTTCAAAAAATTTCTTAGCCAGGAGGTTTGAACCAGATAAGATATCTCTAATGTATATTCTTTTTCCATATTTTCAATGCTGTATTGTTTCTTCAAAATCTTATTCAAGATATCTTCATCCTTCAAAAAACTTCTTCTAGTTTACTCAACCCAATTTATAGACCATATTATTGCCCATTCAGCATCCATAGATTGGCACTGATTTTGTTTTTCATAATTGATATTCTGATAACTTTTCATGAATGGGCTTTAGCATCACATAGATTTAAAATTATTTGAGGAAGCAAGTTGGGGCATGTCTGTAGAAAACATTATACTCTCTCTAGTCCCAGCTGTCCGCCAGAAGCTCTGCAGAGACTCTTAATATTCTTGACCAACCAAAGAATCAACTGCAAATATTTCAAAATACATACCTGTTTGTATCTACTTTCCAATAAAGTAGGTTAGTGTTTATTAACTAGTAGAACTATAATGCATTAAATTCATCTCTTGTTAGGAAATGGTTTCCTAGATTAATAAAAAAGATTCTACTTAATAGAAATAGTATATATCATAAATGGATTCCAATTTAAAAATTATAGTAGAATATAATACTTGAAATGCTTTAAAAAATAAAATTAAGTCTTTTCTTGATGAGCCAGCAGGTACTGAAGTATTTTATAGAATCTCAGCACTTTCCTTGTGTATATCAATTACCATTATACCACAGCAGCTGATATCTCTAATATGACAATTCCCATTAACAGAATACTCATTTCAACATACAATATTTAGACAAAACACAAAGAATGTGATCATTTGGTAAAAGGCTAGATTAATAATCATCACTGTGATAAAGACCTTATATTTGCAAATGTTATTTTCCTCAAGTGTTTTCCAATACAATATCTGATTTAGACAATGGTGAAATTAAGCATTAAAGGCTCCAGGGAATTATGATTTGGCTTATCACAAAATGAATACTGCTAAGAATTCAGATAATCTGAGAAGGACTATCAAACCTACCTTGTGTCTGATATATGCTGCCAAGTGAGTTTCAGTACAGCCGCCCCCCAACAAAACACATGGTTCCTTGATTGTTAACTGCAAAACATGCAGCGCTGTCTCACAGGTGAGCTGCACCAGAAACAAATCATCAGAATCAGACAGTGACATCAGGCATGCAAAAATATAGCCATATTCTCAAGGCAACTTAGAGAGTAAACTCAAAGAGCCTGATTTTAATTGCAAAAGAACAAAACCTGTGTTTTCAAGGTTGTAGTATGATGAACACATTTTAGAATAATAAAGATTAGAGATTAAAGAAATATATCTTAGCCAAATGTTTGTTTTCATGGACCAGATCAATATCATCTTTCATACATATTTAGCTCTGCAAATTGAGATTCACAAATGGTCTAAAAATAACTGGGTCAGCAAGGTTTGCTAGTACTTGTACTAAAAAATTATTTCAGTCTAAGTTAGCTGAATAACTAATATAAAATTTGTTTCAAGTTGCTATGGAAATGATAATACAGCTATAACCCAGCTGTATTTTTAATTTAGACCTTTAATATATATCAAGGGTATAACCTTGAGCATACATGAATTTTCAAGCTTGAGACCAACACCAAAGGTTATCACTTTCCCTGTATAAAAGTTGCATGTGCTATTGCTGGCAGAGAACAAATTCTATTAAGAGGTGGATGATGGGTATGACTCATTATCTAAGTGAATTATTCACACACATTTAGCATCAAAGAATACATAACTCAAGTTAATTTCTTAAGAAAAGTTCATTTGTTAAGGACATTTAGATTATCTGTAAATACGAGAGATAATACATGGTAACATGCCAGGTTGACTGTCTACTTGTCACTTTAATTCTCACCTTTGTTGCTTTTGCTTTCTATACCACCTAGGGAAGTTATGGTGGGGGGAGGGGCGCATAGCTCACTGATGTGAAAAAAGTCACAACTTTCTGAATGGCTATGCCCCTACATACAGAAGTCAAAGTTCATTACCTACCTTCAACTCATCCCAGACGGTGTCATTTCTGTTGCCGAGAAGCAAGCTGCAGACAGTCTCTTCATTAGGAATAAGGTGTAAAAACCATTTGAAGCCAAATTTTGCAGTGCACAAATCTTTCACACTTCCATAACTACTAGGAGAGATTGAGCTGAGGGAACCAATAGGCTGTGTTCCTATTTTTTTAAAGTTTAGAAAACACAAAGCAGATGAGTAAAGATGGAGTATACAATCATTTAAAATTATAATATTTTCCCAGTCAATGTAAGTTCCATAAACATATCATTTAAAATAACATGTAGTATAAAGAACAAGATGCAGCTTCTTAAACCTATAAAATAGTGTTCTGCTATTAAAATTATACAAATAAAGTAAAGCAGAGGTTCTGTTAGTTTACTGACTTCTTTGAACATATTTTAGAAGCTATTTTGTACTCCAGAAAAAAGGACACAAAATTCTGCATACACTTTCTGGGAGTCCAGGAACTCTGGAAGCCCATTCATGGATCAGAGATCCAAAACTAAGAACCCCATTAACCTGGAATAGGGTGAAGTGAGAGCATAGGCTATTATTTTTAAAAGGCATTATTATCTTCATCTTAAAACACAAATTAGAATGTCCAAATAGCTGTTTTGGGCTCTATATAGTGAGCATATAGCCCCCCCGCCGCAGCAACTGTTTATATGTAAATAGCTACCTAAATTATGCCAACATAAAATGTAACATTCTAATTTCATTTTGTTATTCTTTGATATATTATTTTGTTTGCTTTCCTGCACAAGTGAAAGTTTACAAAACACAAATTAATAAAAACAGAGGTCAGGTTTCCAAAATTTCTAAAACTTGGTGTAAATTATGTACGAAATGACCCTAAACTTGTATAAGAAATAACAACACAGTCATAATATGACTGTTTAAAGTCTTAACATTAAAACCCTAGCTGAGCAATGCAGTCCTTTAGGCCAGTTTCCTTTTTCAGGTTTTAAACGTAAGGGGTTAAAATAATATTTTTAATATAACACTTCCAGCTCAAAAATTTTGAGAACCCAGAAAATAATCACTGTGCAATTTTACTTGAGTATCCTTTCTTCATGAAGGCTCAAAAAAAAAAAAAAAAAAGGAATACCTGAGTGACCTCCATTTTAAGAGAAAGTAAAAATCCTACATCTTGTATAATCTCGTGTGGCAGACACAAAGGGGAATGCATAATGAGAGGATCTGGCTTTATTGCTTATCAGCCACTGGATGTGAAGTCAGTCATTCATGTCATTAACTTTTCAGGGTGGGCTTCCTCATGTGAGTATTAAGTGGGAGTAACAATGTCTACTTCACAAATAAAACAAATGTTAAAAATGCTCTGTAAGCCACGGCAAGCTTCACACACATCACCTATGCTTGGTAACTCCACTATCTTTCCATTCATGATGAGTCCACTATTTTTTTTTTAAGATTTTATTTATTTATTTTCAGAGAGAGAAGGGAGGGAGAAAGAGCAATGTATGGTTGCCTCTCACATGGCCCTCATTGGGGACCTGGCCCGCAACTCAGGCATGTGCCCCGACTGGGAATCGAACTGGGACCCTCTGGTTCCCAGCCCGCGCTCAATCCACTGAGCTACACCAGCCAGGCCGACTCCACTATTTAGCCCAAATTGACAAAGAGGAATTTTGTTTGAAGGGGGAGAAAGGAGGTAATGTTAACCTAGATATACCCTGGAAAAATGAATTAGGCTCAAAACATATTTCAGCTGAGCCATGGGCTTGATGTACGTGTGTGTGTGTGTGTATTTCCCACTGTCTCAAAAGGTCTTTTATCCCAAGATCAAAGACTAAAGCTCTGGCTATTAATACTATGTCCTAATTGCATATGGGATAAACAACAATTGAGGACAACCGTGGGCTGGTGTGGAAACTCAGTGCCCACTTATATTTTTATAGGAAAATGCTTCATATGAACTAAATAATCTGTCATACCTAATATTCACAATTGGAAATTACCTGATTCATTAAAAGCCATCAAATATTTAAGTATATGAGTCTGACCAATATCAATAATAAATTCCAAAGAACTATTTCCATTATTTAATAATTTCCTCTTTGACAATCTTACAAAGGTAGAGCAGTAACCCAGAGATGTTATATATTCAATCCTTGTCATATATAGTACTCCTTTTTTGATGATTTATAATGAGAAAAATTAGTGAACTTTAACAATGGTTTATCTAGTAACTTACAAATTACAATCAGAATAAAATAACCATTTTTCTGACAGAATGTCAATGCAGGTAAAGGAATACTAAAAAGTGGCTGAAATGAGGAACTCTTCAGTTTATCATTTTTCTTTGGCGCTAATAGGTAAATGTCAACTTTACATCTGCTTTTAATTTACTGAGTTCGTGAAATACCATGAATTTTTTGACTATTCTGCATGTTATTATGTTACAGTCAATTCAACAAACATTTTGGAACACCTACTGTGTACCAGGCCTGCTGTAGGCTCTGAAAATAAGAGATGATCCTGGTTCTCAAGGAGCTCAGCTACAAGTATTTGCGATATTTAAAGTTAGAACACATACACACCCCCCCCCTTAATTAGGAACCACTATTTAGGCAGCAGTGCAGTTGTTTCCTGGAGTTATATAAAAGTGAAGAAAAGGGAATATCCTAGCTACAAAATTACCTTCTGAATCATGAAGGATTTAAGTGCTTTGTAAAACTCAAGCAGAATTTTGTGAAAAGTGTGAAAGACCTTATGATTATAAGGATGTTAGTCTTCTCAAAAATCTGTAAGATAGGTAGGAGCAGTGAACACCAGGATACCTGCTGGAAGAGGAAATCCACCAACAAAGGAACCACCAACAGAAAACAACAGAAGAAGGTGGAGGAGGAAGTGAAACCCACACTAACCTTAATCCAGGACCAACCGGGAAATACAACCAATTGGAGAAATTACCCACACAAACAACTGAACAAGAATGAGAAAGAATCCTCAAAACTTTGTTCACACAGAAGAATCAGCTTCAACACAACCTGTCCACACCTGCACAACAGAATATAAGGTGGTAGACAGAGTGACCCTCATTTAACCAGCTGGAGGAAAGGATCCACCAAAGAAAGACCCAACAACAATCAAAACCCAAAGACATACAGAGAACCAACATAAATGACAGTCCAAAACCAGCGAGCTCAGGAGACTAAGGAGACTACACCACTGAATCTCACGGGTATTCTACCATAGAAGTTCATACCATAAACCCAGTGAGTCAGAACAGATCAATTTAAGAAACAGAGGCTAACAAGAAGAGTCTCACAAACAATAGGAAGACAAAGAAACAATCCCCAAATGAAAGGAAAGGAGGAAGCCCCAGAAAGAATGATAAATGAAACAGAGGCAAGTCAACTATCAGATATTGAGTTCAAAGAATTGGTGACCAGGAAGCTCAATGAACTCACAGAGAATTACCAGAAACTACAGGGAAACTACAATGAACTCACTGCAAACTATATCAACATGAAAAAGGAATTAGAAACTATCAGCAAATGCCAAGATGAAATGAAGAATACAATTTCTGAACTGAAGAACACAATAAAAGGAATCAAAAGCAGGCTCAATGAAGCAGGGGATTGGATCAGCGAGCTGGAGGACAAGGTAGAAAAAACACCCAGAAAGAGCAAGGAAAGGAAAAGAGGCACAGAAAGAATGAAGAGGGATTAAGAGAAATGCAGGACAACATGAAACGTAATAATATCCATATAATAGGGATACCAGAAGGAGGAGAAGAAGAGCAAGGGACAGAAAAGCTGGTTGAAAAAGTAATGATGGAAAACTTCCCTAATCTGATGAGAAAAAGTCACACAAATACAAGAAACACAGAGTCCCAATCAAAAGGAACCCAAACAGGCCCACTTCAAGACACATCATAATCAAACGGCAAAATTCCAAGACAAAGAATCTTAAAGGCAGCAAGGCAGAAACAGGAAGTAACATACAAGGGAGATCCGCTAAGGTTAGCAGCTGACTTCTCAATGGAAATGCTCCAAGCCAGAAGAAAATGGCAAAAAATATTCCAAGTAATGAGAACCAGAGGCCTGCAACCAAGGCTACTGTACCCAGCAAGGCTCTCAATCAAGATAGAAGGCCAAATAAGGAGCTTCCCAGACAAAAGAAGTCGAAAAGAATACATCTCCACCAAACCAGCTCAGCCAGGAATGCTAAAGGGGATACTTTAAGGAAAGGAAGGAAAAAAGAGAGAGAGAGAGAAAGGGAGGAACACAGGTACAAAAAAATGGCAATAAATAAGTACCTATCAATAATAATCTTAAATGTAAATGGATTAAATGCTCCAATCAAAAGACATAGAATAGCTGAATGGATAAGAAAGCATGACCCACACATATGCTGCCTACAAGAGACCCATCTCAGGTCAAAAAAACCTACACAGACTGAAAGTGAAGGGCTGGAAACAAATTTTCCAAGCAAATGGACAGGAAAAAAAAAGCCGGGGTAGCAATACTGTATCAGACAAAATAGACTTCAAAAAAGGGCCATAAAGAGAGACCCAGAAGGACACTTCATAATATTCAAGGGAAGAATCCACCAAGAAGACATAAACATTGTAAATATACAAGCACCCAATACAGGAGCACCCAAATACATAAAGAAAACCCTGAAGGACTTCAAGAAAGATATTGACAGCAACACAATTATAGTAGGGGATTTTAACATCCCACTGTCAAAAATGGACAGATCTTCCAAAAAAATATCAACAAAGATACTCTGGCATTGAACAATGCCCTAGATGGAATGGACTTAACTGATATATATAGAGAGCCTTTCACCCCAAAGAAGCTAAATACACATTCTTTTCAAATGCACGTGGAACATTTCCAAAGATAGACCATATGATAGGACACAAAACAAGCCTCAACAAATTCAAGAAAATGGAAGTCATATCAAGTATTTTCTCTGACCACAAGGGACTGAAATTAGAAACAAACTCCAAGGAAAAAAAACCCAAAACACTCAAAATCATGGAGATTGAATAGCATGCTACTAAACAACGAATGGGTCAAGAATGAGATTAGGGGATAAATCAAAAAGTTTCTCAAAACAAATGAAAATGAACTCACAACAACCCAAACTTATGGGACATAGTGAAGGCAGTCCTGAGAGGGAAGTTCATAGCAATACAGGCGTACCTAAAAAAAAATAGAAACATTTCAAACAAACAACCTAACCCTACGCCTACAAGAACACAAAGAAGAACAAAAAAGACAACCCAGAGCAAGTAGAAGGAAGGAAATAACCACGATCAGAGAAGAATTAAATGACATAGAGACTAAAAGCACAATTCTAAGGATTAATGAATCCAGGAGCTGGTTCTTTGAAAAGATAAACAAAATCGACAAGCCTTTAAGCAGGCTCATCAAGAAAAAAAGAGAGAGGACCCAAATAAACTCAATAAAAAATGAAAGAGGTGAGATTACAACTGATACCACAGAAATACAAAGGATTGTAAGACACTACTATGAAGAACTGTATGCCAAGAAATATGAAAACATAGGTAAAATGGACAGATTTCTAGAAAAATATAATCTTCCAACACTGAATGAAGAAGCAGAAAGCCTGAACAGACCAATAGCAGCAGACGAAATTGAAGCAGTAATCAAAAAACTCCCGACACACAAAAGCCCTGGACCAGATGGTTTCACAGGAGAATTCTACAAAACATTTAAGGAAGAGCTAACCCCTATCCTTCACAGACTATTCCAAAAAATCCAGAATGATGGAAGACTCCCAAACTCTTTTTATAAAGCCATCCTAATCCCAAAACCAGATAAAGACACAACAAAGAAAGAAAACTTCAGGCCAATATCGCTGATGAACATAGACGCTAAAATCCTCAACAAAGTATTAGCAAACCACATTCAGCAATACATTAAAAAGATCATACACCATGACCAGTGGGATTCATCCCAGGGATGCAAGGATGGTACAATATTCGCAAATCAATAAACTTACTACATCACACACAAAAAATCAAAGACAAAAATCACTTGATTATATCAATAGATGCAGAAAAAACACTCGATAAGGTACAGCACCCATTTATGATAAAAAACACTCAGCAAAGTGGGAATAGAGGGAGCATTCCTCAACATAATGAAGGCCATCTATGAGAGACCTACAGCTAACATTATACTCAATGGGCAAAAACTAAAATCTTTCCCACTAAGATCAGGAACAAGACCAGGTTGTCCACTATCACTACTTCTATTCAACATAGTATTAGAAGTTTTAGCCACAGCAATCAGACAAGAAAAGGAAATAAAAGGCATCCAAATTGGAAAGGAGGAAACAAAACTATCATTGTTTGCAGATGACATCATAGTGTACATACAAAATCCTATAGACTCTGCCAAAAAACTACTTGACCTAATAAATGAATTTGGCAAAACAGCAGGATACAAAGTCAATATCCAGAAATCAAAGGCATTTTTGCGTACCAACAATGAAACATCAGAAGCGGAAATCAGGAAAAAAATCCCATTTGATAAAACAACAAGAAAAATAAAATACCTAGGAATAAACCTCACCAAGGAGGTAAAAGACCTGTACTCAGAAAACTACACAACACTGAAGAAAGAAATCATGGAAGACACAAACAAATGGAAACATATAACATGCTCATGGATCAGAAGAACCAACATCATCAAAATATGCATACTCCCCAAAGCAATTTATAGATTCAATGCAATCCCTATCAAAGTACCAATGGCATATTTCACAGATATAGAACAAACACTTCAAAAATTTATATGGAACCATAAACGACCCCAAATACTTGCTGCAATTTTGAGAAAGAGCAAAGTAGGAGGGATCACTATATCTGATACCAAACTGTATTACAAGGCCACTGTCATCAAAACAGCCTGGTACTGGTATAAAAACAGACAGATAGACCAATGGAACAGAATACAGAGCCCAGAAATAAACCCAAGTCTCTATGGCCAATTAATTTTCGACAAAGGGAGCAGCAGCATAAAATGGAGTAAAAATATCCTCTTTAACAAATGGTATTGGGAAATCTGGACAGCTACATGCAAAAAAATGAAACTCAAGCACCAGCTTACACCATACACAAAAATAAATTCAAGGTGGATAAAAGACTTAAATATAAGTCATGACCCCATAAAAGTCCTAGAGGAAAACATTGGTAGGAAAATCTCAGACATTCCACGCAGCAATATCTTCACTGATATGTCCCCTAGAGCAAGGGACATAAAGGAAAGAAAAAACAAATGGGACCTCATCAAAATAAAAAACTTCTGCAGGGCTAAAGAAAACAGTATTAAAATAAAAAGAGAACCAACCGTATAGGAAAACATATTTGCCAATGATACCTCAGACAAGGGTCTGATCTCCAAAATATATAAAGAACTCATACGACTCCACTCCAGGAAGACAAAAAATCCAATTAAAAAATGGGCAAAAGACTTGAACAGACACTTCTCCAAGGAGGATATACAGAGGGCCCAGAGACATATGAAAAGATGCTCAGAATCACTAGCCATCAGAAAGATGCAAATTAAAACCACAATGAGATACCACCTCACTCCAGTCAGAATGGCCATCATAAACAAAGCAACAGATAACTGTTGGAAGGGATGTGGAGAAAAAGGAACCCTACTGCACTGTTGGTGGGAATGCAGACTGGTGCAGCCACTGTGGAAAACAGTATGAACTTCCTCAGAAAACTAAGAATGGAACTGCCTTTTGACCCAGCAATTCCACTGCTGGGATTATACTCTAAGAGTCCTGAAACACCAATCCAAAAGAACCTATGCACTTCAATGTTCATAGCAGCACAATTTACAATAGCCAAGTGCTGGAAGCAACCTAAGTGCCCATCAACAAATGAGTGGATCAAGAAACTATGGTACATTTACACATGGAATTCTATGCAGCAGAGAGAGAGAAGGAGCTTATACCCTTTGCATCAGCATGGATGGAACTGGAGAGCATTATGCTAAGCAAAATAACCCAGGTGGTGAGGGACAAATACCATATGATCTCACCTTTAACTGAAACATAATCAACAAAAGAAAAAAGCAAGCAAAATATAACCAGGGACATTGAAATTAAGAACAATCTAACAATATCCAGAGGGTAGGGAAGAGGGGATTGTGGGGAGAAGGGTTTTCAGGAACTACTATAAAGGACACATGGACAAAAC
>PVJI01016770.1:0-37372 GCA_004026765.1 Micronycteris hirsuta
GGCTGGACTGTTTTTCAAAAGGAGAAAATAAATGCCCTTTTCTCCCTTGTCACAGTGCCGAGGCTTCAGGTAAGACCGAACTACCTGGAGGTGACCGCGTGACTCTGTTACTTATTAAAGCTAATCACCATTTTTACGAAATGCCTTCTCATGGCTCAGAACTGGAAACAGCAAATGAGCATAAATATCCCGATTCCCGTTAATCCTGCCGCGTTTGGCGGCTGGTGAGCCTGAAGACGCAAAGGGGGCCTTCCCTCTGTGAGTGCTTGGCAGTGGGGAGCGTCCAGGGTGTGCAGTGCCCCCCGCAGCCGTGGGCTCTGCACCCCACTGTCCCGGGGCTGCGTGATGGGCCATCTCACCGAGATGCTCCCAGAGCAGAGACGTAAACACGCCTCCCTGCGTGGTCCCTCCGGGTCCTCCTGTCAGGCCCCGGGGTGCGGGGAAGGCGCTCCCACCAGGAGGCAGCGGGTGCCCGAGAAACTGTGGAGACGAAGGAGGCTCAAAACTCAGCCCTGATGCCCTCACTCGGCTGGCCCGACTTCGAGGTCCCCCACCTCCTGCGGTGGGGGTGGGCACAGGCCAGGTCCAGCCAGGAGAAGGGTCTGTCTCTGGATCCCGAGCCCCACCCCGACCCAGGCCTCCTCCCTGCTCCAGACGGGAAGTCCAAGTGCTTTGTCCGCGGGTGGGAGCGATGCTCAGGCCTCGACAGAGGACAGGCCCGCAGGTGGTCAGTGGCGCTGCTCTGCTGGGGAAAGCCAGGGCGGGCCGAACCGACCCTGGTCCCCCACAGAGGGAGAGCTGCTCTCCGCGCCCCAACGTGGAAGATTCTCCCAGTGCCCGGGGTGAGCGAAAACCAGCGAGGCGCCCAGGAGGTGGATGGCGGCCCCACCTGGCACTGCTCTGCTCCCGCCCCTGCACCCGCATCCAGGAAGCCCCGCCAGGCAGCCTCGCGCACCGCGGGGTCCGCACGGAACCAGCGCTGCTGGGTGGGGACACCGAAGGGAGACTCTCAGCGGGTACCTTTAGTATCAGTGTTGTTTTTTTAATAAAAGAGGTAAAACCTTGACCCATTATTACCTGGACAGTTTCTATTCTTCTGTTTTCATTCCTGAGATTCAAAATAAAATGAGAAAGGGAAAAAAAACCCTCAAACATCCAAAAATAATTTTATTTTCTTTTTACTTTAAACAATTTTATTGATCTTTTAGAGAGAAGGGAAGATAGCGAGAAAGAGAGGGAGAGAAACATCAAGTGGTTGCCTTTTGCACGCCCGCAGTGGGGGACCTGACCCGCCACCTTTGGTCCGCCAGCCGGCACTCGGCCCACTGAGCCACCGCAGCCGGGACGAAGTAACTGTGTTTTCTAAATGCACACAGAAGAGTAAGTGACTCGGCGGGGGCGGGGAGGACCGTCAGCGCTGACGACAGCACCTCCCCCTCGTGAGCTGAGCCCGCGAGAGTGCGCTGCGTGCAAGGTGTTCGGTCTCCAGAGCGTCAGTGAGGCACGAGCGAACGAGCCACCCTCGCGTCCCGGGGGTACGCGCCCTGCACATCTGATGCCTCAAGCCTCTGACAGGTTAAAACAGCAAAATAACCTCTAGATGGGCCTAAAGCAACATCCCAAAGAAGTGTTTGCAAAATGAACGAGAAACCCTTGAGGTCGGTAACAGATGCGGTGTATTAAAAATCACCACAAACTTCCACGCCTGCCCGCCAACAGGTGGGGCCTATTCTGCCGCCCTTGCACCTGGGCAGAACCTGTACCTGCGCTGGCCCATCCAACAGGCCCGGGTGCGGCTCTGCCAGGCCCAGGCCCCTCCTCCCTCGGGGACTCCGGCCCCAGACTGAGAGGAAGCCCGGCAGGCGGCCGCAGGGAGGAGGATGCCGGCCCAGTCTTGCGAGCCCGTGGTCTCGAAAGTGGATCCACCTGCCCTGGTTGGGCCACCAGGTGAGGCTGCAGGCCCCAGAAATGAGCTGCCGGTGCTGCAAACCACGAGCAAATAAAGGCTGCTTTAAATTGTGAAGTTTGAGTGCCATTTATTACATGGCCATAAGTAGCCGGAAACTCACCGGCCACAGGAGGCTGGGGAGCGAATGTGGCTGGACTCCGGGGTGAGTACTTGGCTGGGGCCAGCCCAGCGGCCGGGACACCCTGGGGCAGTCGCTGCTCCCCTGTGTTTCTGCTCAAATCACAGCAGCGCCCACACCCACCCCACAGCCAGCGCGTGCAGCCTCCCCGGGGATGAAGCCTGGGGGGTCCCCCCTGCCCCCGGGGTCCTCAGCGGGGGGCCACCGCTGCCTGGGCAGCTGGAGGGACAGCTGTGCGCTCTGGGAAAGATGGCCTTGGCTACGGTAATTGGCATATCCTGCCTTTGGGAAGTCATTCTGCCTCTTCAAATATAATCACAGGGCCGAAGAATTTAATTTTTTCGCATTGTCATTGCGTGGCAGGAGGAAGAAGCTCTCACCGCAGAGGATATGTCCACCTGATTTCCTCCTAATCAGGGCTCCTGTCCACTCTCCCAGCAGATCCGCCTTCTTCTAAACCATATGGAGCCCACAGTGGCCGTCCATTTCCCTCAGAACGGGACCCGACCCCGGAAGGAGAGAGACGTGGCTCTCGAACAGCTCACCCCCGGGACGAGAGGCTCGGCCCTGGAGGGCGGGGCCCCACTGAACCCCAGCCGCTAGGGTTGCCCACTGACGCAGGGCAGCGGTGAGGTCTGGATCTCAGATAACAGGAAATGACATTTTAGGGTAACGTGCCCCTAGTACTGCATGGGATACGCTTATACTCGGAGTTTAGTTGTGGGCCACCTGAAATTCCAGTGTAACTGTGGGTCCCGCATCTGTAGTCCCCAATGACACCTGAGTTGGCCAGGTGGGGGTGGGATAGGAGCAGGCGCGACGGAAGCCCCAGGCAGCCCGAGGGGGGGGCGTGAGCTTGGCCAGATCAGCCAGGCGGGCAGAGGGCGAGAGGAAGCAGGCGGCAAAGACACGGTGAGCACGGAGCGACCAGCGCGGTGGTTCGCTCGGGCCTCCGGGACACCCCTCAGTCTCAAAGCGGGCGGGCGGGTGCCCTGAGTGGAAGGACATCCTAGAGCAAGGGGACAGCAAGTGCGAAATCACAGAGGTGAGTGTGCATCCCGGAAACATGTTGGACCCCCCCATCGGTCGGACCCCCCCTGCAGGGCCAGGACCCGGGCAAGGCAGCGGGGGCGCTGCCTCAGACACACAACGCAGGGCAGGGCGGGGCACGCCAAAAAGCAAGAAAAATATTTCAGTGCAGTACTTGTAAATCAAAATAAGTGTACAATATCCATGATGACCAAAATGTCAAACATAATAAAGGTCTTCAAAAAGTTCAGTGTGGAATCCCCGTATGACCCAGTAATTCAGCTCCCAGACAGACACCCAGAGAGCTGAAAACTGGTCCCCGATCGTCCGCGGCAGTGGTACTCACAATCAGCAAAAGCTGGGAACGGCCCAGCAACGGGAACGTCACACGTGTGGCACTCCCGTAAAACAAAATATCCTTCAGAACAAGGCCCTGACACACGCGGGACGAACCGCGACCACACACTGCGGCAGGGCAACAGCCAGACCCAGAAGGCCCCCTCGCTGGGGAGCGGTCCCCTGAAAGGCCCATAACTGGCAAGTGGCAGATGCCCCTCCCAGCCCGCAGAGCCTCAGGAAGTGCGCCGGCTCTTCCGCGGTGGACGAGGCCGGAGTGGGGTGCCTTTTTTAAAAGATTTTATTTATGTATTTTCAGAGAGAGGAGAAGGGAGGGAGAAAGAGCAATGTATGGTTGCCTCTCACATGGCCCTCACTGGGGACCCGGCACACAACCCAGGCATGTGCCCTGACTGGGAATCGAACCGGGACCCTCTGGTTCCCAGCCCGCGCTCAATCCACTGAGCTACACCAGCCGGGCCCGGAGTGGGGTGCTTTGAGCCGCAGCCCCGGCCAGTGTGGGGAAGGCTCGCTGGCAGCCAGCCCGGGGTTTGGGGCGGAGGGCCCCTGGGCCGAGCCGAGCCTTTCTGGCAGGTAACTCGGTGTTTGTAAGGAGCCGAAATGCCCACACCCTGGGTCCCTCGTCCCCGCCGCTAGCTCTCCATCGCGCCTGGTTCCGGAAGGCGTCAGCATGAGGGGGCTCATTCCGCCCCGGGACACTGGGCGCCAGTGCTTGTCCCCGGCCCAGGGAAGGTCAGTGGGGTTGTGTGCCCGGCCGCAGAGGGACAGCGGCAGTCCTCCACCGGAGACACGGCCGGGACGTGCAAACGACAGCGACCAGTGGCGAGAAAAGAACGCAGGCCGTTCTGCCGTTTTTTATCGCGTGTGTGCCTGCAGTGAAACCGGAGACACCAGGAAGAGAACACAGGTGCCCCTCTGCTGAGGTCCCTGCTAGAAGCAGGGGTGACAGAACTGGCATTTCTTACTTTAAAAACTCTCTAAAAAGTGGTACGATCAGGGGTGAATTTTACTGTTTCGCCCTGTCCTGTCTTCTGTGAACACGACATCTTTGGCAGGGAGCATTTAGGGTTTGGTACAACGGGCCCTCGAAAGGGAGGGCCCTGGCCCTGGTGCTGGCCGGAGAGCTCAGCTGGTTGGAGCGTCTCACCGGTACGCCAAGATTGTCGGCTCGATCCCCGGTCAGGGCACATGCAAGAATCAACCAGCCAGCCCTGCCTGGTGTGGCTCAGTGGACTGAGTGCTGGCCTGTGAACCAGAGGGTCGCCGGTTCGATTCCCAGTCAGGGCACATGCCTGGGTTGGGGTGTGTGAGAGGGAACTGGTTGATGTTTCTCTCCCTCTCTTTCTCTCTCCTTTCCCCTCTCTCTGAAAATAAATATATATAAAATGTTTGTAAAAAAAGAATCAACCAGTGAGTGCATAAATGTGTGGAACAAGTTGATGTTTCTCCCTCTTTCTTGCCCTTCCTCTCTCTAAAATCAATAAATTTAAAAGAGCGATGCGGGGGTGGGGAACGTCTGGCAAGGCTTTGTCCCTTCTGCATCGCACCCCGGGGAGGCGGGAGGGAAGGGAGGCCCAGGAGGGCTGGTGACACGGCTTGTGAAGTGGCCCCGCCTCTGCACAGGTCTCCTCGGTTCCCCCAGAACTGCGTGCCTGCACAGGGGCAGGCCGGTGACCTCCCCAGCAGGGACATCCTGCCCCTTCAGGGACACGGAGCAGTGGACGGAGCCCATGGGGAGGGAACTTTCCCCGCCAGCTGGGCCCCCCAGTGACGTGAGCCAACAGCCGCCGCCGGGCTGCTGCTTTCAGGGACCCGTCCACGCTGAGCCGGCCACAGGCCCTGGCCACGGCTGGCGCAGGCGGTGCACTCGGCTCACAGAGACACAAAGCCACACAAGGAGGCTCAGAGCAAAGGGGAGGAGGAAGCAGATGCTAAAGGGACACGCAGGCCCCACTGACACAGACGCTGCTGCTGCTGGGCGTCCCCGAGGGGTGGCAGGAAGTGACCGGGGAAGGGTGCGTCCCGCCTGGACGGGGCGCTGGGCACTCGTGTCTGTGCCAACGTTCAGCCAGCCCAGCGCTCACTGTGCGCCTTCATCTGTGGCTGCTTCTTCCTCCACGGGGCTGTTGGATGCTCACGGTCTCTGAAGTCCCCTGAGGTCTTCCGCGTCCCAGCAGGCAGCACAATGAGGCTGCTTTTCCGCAGAGCTCAGGCCCCCGGGGCGAACGGCCTCTCCCTGGGCACCCACCTCCCGTTAGCCAGATGGGCTGCCGTGGGCCGGACTCAGCCAGGGAACATGTGCAGCCGCCTAGGGCCTGTGGCTGAGTCACCAGCTCCCGGCACCTCAGCCCCTTCCAGCCTGAGCCACCAGGAAAAACCCGGTGGGTGAGTCACCCCCGGGATGGTGGATTCCTGGACTCCCAGCAACAAGGTCCCCTGGGAAGCTTGTCTGGATTGGGGGCAGAGCGGGTGGGGGGGCGGCAGAAGGGCGGGGCCGGGCCAGGAAGGGTGGGTGTGAGAGCAGAGCCCAGGGTGGTGGGGGAGAGGGCGGAGGTGGGGAGCTGGGGGAAGAAGGTGCTGCGGGTGGGTTTAGGGGAGAAGGAGGCTGATGGTTGGGAGCGGCAAGGATGCCTCAGCCAGGGCCTGGAACACGTAAAATGACTGTCCAGGACAAGGGCCCCCCACTCTACTCACCTGAGAGTTCACAGAGTGTGTGTGGGTGCAGTTGGTGCGGGGTTGTGGGCTGAGCAAGAGGCCTGATGGCCCCCAGGACAGCTGCCGTCCCTGCGTCCTTCTGGGGCCCCCAGGCCCCGTTCATGCATCGCCCCGGGAGGAACCAGAAACTCTGCCGGGCACATTCAGTCCCATCTCGGTGCCAGGGCAGTGGGGGCCGTGGGCGGGGGTGCTCTGGACGCCCTGGGAGGGCAGCACCCCAGGGAATATGGACTTGGCTCCACAGAACACCGACGAAACTCATCCTCGATGTGGCTTCTCCTGGGGGAGCCCGGAAATGCCGGCCGTGGCGAGCAGTCCGCCACGGCGCCGGGCAGGGGTGTGGAGACACAGTGGTCTGGACCGAGTGTGCCTGTGGCTTATTTCAAGTTCTACAAAACCGTGCAACCGTGAGGACGATCGCCTTGGGGACCCTGGACCCTGATCTCAGCGTCCATAAAAAGGCCCCATTTGCAGCTGGACGACTCTGCCCAGCAAGATGTTTGAAGAAGTCAGAGAAAGGGTCCCCCCAGAGGCTGCCTAAAGGGAGGAGAGACTCCTCTCACCAATGTCCCCAAACCACTAACCTCTGCGGTCCCCCCTCCCCACTCTCAGCCTGCACCCTAGTAAAAGTACCTACTGTTTGGGTGGACCAGGTAAGCAAGTCTTCACACGTATCATGGACCCCTTAGAGTCGCACGGAAGACCCGTTACTCCAAAACCCACGCCAAGAATTAAAGCGGCTTCCACTGTAGTCAAACCCTTATGAAGCTGTTTTCGAGAAGCAGCTCCAGGTATTTTCACACCAACTCCGTCACTGGCATGGTGTGGGGCGGGGCAGGCAGCGGCAGTCAGGGAGGGGAGGCTCAAGGACACGCAGACCTCGCAGGGACACAAACAAGTAAGTGGCTTTGGTTCGCTCAGGCCACTGAGCCGTTTCCCCATCTCTCCCGTCGTCGGGGGGCGGCAGGCAGTGCCCGTCCACCATCCGCTCTTCCGAGCCCCCCTCTCTAAGAGCTCGTCTTGCCAGCTGAGCTCCACACCAGCACCGCAGGCAGTGCCTCCCTTCATTCAGTCCTGTTCACTAATTCACTCATTGAACACGCGTTGACGGTTTTTTGTGAAACACTGTTCTGAACAGGAGTCATTCCAACTGCATAGAATAGAAAGCCCCAAACAACAGCGGCTTCCGTTAACGCCTGGAGTGGGCAGCCCAGCGGCCCAGCCCCCCCCCCCTCGGTCTCGCTGTCATTCAAAGTCATCACCTTTGATCCAAAATGTTTGCTCAACCCCAGCCCTCACACCCGCCTTCCAGGCAGCTGGAAGGAGGAAGAGAAAAGGACCTGAATGGGCGCCTAGCCCTGTGCTGGGCCCCACCAGGCCAATCCTGTTCACCTGTCAGGTCAGGATCCCTGGGTCAACAGACCTCCTCGCGTTAACGAGGTGGTTATTTGCACCTCGTTGCTTCTCCGTGCCTGGGTCCACGGCCCGGGTGTCAGAGTAAGTAAGCAGCGTCTCTTTGGGGCACGCGGTGGGGCTCCAGGCAGCGCAGCCGGGTTTCTCTGCGCCCTCGCTCTTTCTGCTCCGCACCCCCGGCCGGCTTTCTCGGCAGGGGTGAACGGACTTCTAGGGGGAGGCAGGCTGCCTCAGCGCACCGGGGGAAATCACGCTTTCTGCTTGATCTCCATTACTGTAATGGTGACCCATTTTGTCTGTGACACACTGGGCTGTCTTCGAGATGACGCGTTGACAATGACTCTGGCGGGGTCATCACCGAGCACACAGGGAACATTAGGACGCGGCCGTGGGTCCCAGCACAGCCTGTGCCGGAAGCCGGCCAGACCCTGCCTCCCTCCGCGTGCTGCCTGCGGCCTGAAGCCTCAGCGCCTCGCAGGTCCGGTCGGCAGCCCTCCCGCGCTGCCCGTCCCCCGCCCCTCCCTGGCCAGTGTCGCCGTCGCAGACGCAGGGAGCAGCTGTGGTATCGCCCCGGTGGGGCCACAGTGAAAACCCTCCTGAAGGAGAGGAAGCAGCTTGGTTTTGAGCGCAGCTGCGTCGTTCAGTGCAGCTTTGTTCGGCGGCCGCACAGAGCCCGCGGATTTCTCCGTGTGACACGCGGGAACGGTGGCCAGCGGGCAGGGGCCGCTGCGCGTTCTCGCGCTCCGGTCCTCGGCCCACGCTCTGCGGGTCCCTGCGGCGCCCTCGCCGGCTCCCAGGCAGCGCGGGGCCCCGCTCCGGAGCGTTCCGCCTCCCGGAAGGTCTGGGCGATTCGCAGAAAAATCTGACGCCGCTTAACCGGGGAGGGACGTGAGTCCTGCTGTGGGCAGCGGCACCTCCTCGCCCCTGTGCGGCCGGGAGGTCGGCCCCTCGGCCGGGGCGTTTCGGGGCCCGAGTTTTCAGTTGCAAATGTCTGCTTCTTCAGACTGAGCGGCTCTTTGACAAGGACGGGGACAGCAGAGGGGTCCCCCAGCTCTCGCTGACGGTGGGGCGCACCCACCCTGGGACACAGGAGAAGGAGAAATAGCCGAGATGGACCGACGGGCACGGGGCGCAAGTGCCCTCAGAAGAACGGCGAGTGCTCCGGAGTGACGGCAGGACCCCCCCCCCTTCCAACCAGCAGCTCTCGAAAGGTGGTGGCCTTTGCCAGGAGCGGGGCACCTGTGCCTGGCCCCTGCCCTCTCCCCAATGCCACCTACATCCGAGGGCACAGGGCATGACAGCGAAGAATTGCAGAAAACTGTCTCCTGCTGCTCCGATCGCAGCTGTGCCGCTGCCCCCAGCTCCCACTGCCCTCCCTGTCGGGGGCGGGGGTGCCCCAGCTGGACTGTGGGCTCCAGAAATCAGTCTGTGAGTCCTGGCCAGGCCCCCGGCCCCTTACTGTTCTCCCACCTCAAGCTGCCAGAAATGGGAATGACTGGAAATCAGACCGTGCCCTTGAGAACAGCCCCGTCACCCCTGTGGCAGCCAGGACTCTGGTCCTGAGGCCCCCCCCACCAAGCCAGGTCTCCCCGCCAGCACCCCTCCTTGCCCTCTGGCAAACCGGGGCAGCACTCGGCACCCCAGGCGAGGGTCCGCTCCCTCCTAACCAGCCAGCTGGCCTGGACCCAAGTCCTCAAGCGCCCGGCGTCCTTCCTTATCCACGCAGAGGCCATGGCTGTCCCCTGGGGGTGGCTGGAGCTGCCGGCACGAAAGGCTCATGACAGTGAAGCATGGGAGAGACGCCAGGTAGCGCCCCAGCACTTCCTGGACCCCGTTCGCTCCCGTTCCGATGACGCCAATTGATCTCAGGCTCTGAAGGGCAGTGTCCTTCCGGTAACTGGCTCGGGGCTGACGGCTGAGCTCAGGCAGAGTCTACCTGATGGCCTCATCCTTCTCGAGAAGCCCTGAGGTGCCCGCTGTCTGTGAGCCAGGAAGGGCCTCGAGGGAGGCCCAGGAGGTATTCCCGGAGCGAGGTGAGGAGGGCCGGTTCCTGGGCCACCGGCCAGCACCTCTTTCTGCAGCCCTGCCCACCTGCCCAGCCCTTGGCCACCTCTGGGCCACCTCTCGGAGCCTGGGCTGGTGCCCACTCTAGGCGCCTCCCCCTACCAGCCCCCAAGGGCTCCACCAAGACCCGACCCTGCTCTGGGTCCTGACCCCGGGGTCAGAAGGACATTGGCAGGGACCCATTCTGAACCAGCAGTGCCCATGGGGTGCAGGGGCGCCCAGAGCTCTGGACCGAGACAGTCTCTCGGTGCCCACAGCCCAACAGCCATGGCTGGTTTGCTCCCTTTTAGCAAAACAGGACTGGGGTTTGGGCACCTGAAGTCCACCGGGCACCCAGAGGTGGAAAAGCCAGGTGCGAGCAAGCAGACAGGGTGCCCCAGCTGTTCCGCTGGGCCTAGCTCCACCCGGGAGTGGCCCTGCCCAGCCCTTCCAGGGTCTCCAGCCCGCTGCTGGGTGGCTTTCCTGCCAGGGGAGAGCTGTGTTGGGCTGGGGGCCTCAGTCCCCCCCAGGGACCAGGGTCCTGGTGATGGGGGTGGGGCTCTCCACCAGGGCAGTGACGCAGGGTGTTGAGGGCTCTCCAGGTCCCGTTTGGGGGGCTTTCTGCCTGGGCCGATAGGGGTTCTCCATTCGGAGTGATGGGTTCTCTACCGCGGGGCTTGCGGGGGTCTCTCCTCCATCCCTGCCACCCTTCCCCTCAATACAGACAACTGCCTGGCCCTCCCGTGAAGCTTGGAGCGCCCCCTAAAGAGCCAGCTGCGGCACTCCCGCCCCCCCTCCATCGGGCTTCGGTGGGGAAGGCGGGAACTGAGCCCCGTGACGTGGCTGCGCGGCTCCGGGACGCGCCGCTAACGCCGCATAAATAGCAGCGGCAGCGGCTCGGGGCCCCGACACGTCGAGGGAGCCCGAGGCCGTGCCATGCGGTGAGCGCCCCCAGCGCGGCCCTAACTGACCGGACGACCGGACGCCCGGACCGCCGCCGCTCAAGGTACCCAGTGCCCTCGGGGGCCCAGCGGGAGGCGCCCCCTCTCTCGCGCCTGCCGGTGGACGCTCCTGGGGGCGCAGCGCCACTGCCCCTGTCCCCTGTCCCCTTTCCGGGCACCGGCCGCAGGGGGCGCAGTCTCACACCGCTCGGTCCTCATCGCCCTCGTCCCTCCCCGGCCAGCCGGGTCCGAGCTCCGCCCGACGTGCACGCGCGTCTTCCCCTGCAGATGCCCGGAATTGGCGCCCGCCTGCTCACCTCCCTGCTCCTCGCCGCGGCCCTTTCCGCCACCCCGGGGCTCGGGTCACCGGTAAGTGCGGGCCAGGGACAAACGCCGCCCCCGAGCCGTGCCCCTTCTCAGCGAAAGCAGCAGCAGACGTGGGCGCTTCGTGCCGGGAGCAGAAAGTCCAGCTTCAGGGGCCGGACTGGGGTCGGGGGAGAGGGGAGGGACACGTGGAAGATCCGGGCCCCGGAGACGCCCCCTCCTGCGACCCCGGCCTCCGCCTCCCCCGCCGCGAGCCGGGCTGCACTGCCCGGGGTCCCTTCCGCGGAGTGGAGCCCGTGCCGGCCGCGCGTGCTCGGCACCACTTAACGCGAGCGAGGAGCCTGTGGTCAGTGGGTCACTGGGCAAAGCAGCTACGAGTCCGATGCCACGTCACAAAAAGCGTTTTGGGGGGCGCGCCTGGAATTGCTGGCATTTCCCCAAAGTGCACGCGCTGCTCTCGTTCCTGCCTCTTGCCCGGAAAACTCGTGGGCTCCTGCACCGTCACCCCCGCCCCCGCCCCCCACCCACCCCGGCTGTGCTACCAGCTCCCCGCGAGCAGGCGGGACTCCCGCGCGTTTGCGTCTGAGTCCCGCGGTTGGTCCGGGTCGGTGACTCCCCGGGGACCCTGCTGGGTGGCACAAGCAGAAGCTGCCTTTGGGGCTTCCGTGGGCGCCCCCAGCCCGGGCCAGGCACAGCCCCTGCCGTCTGACCCCTTTCTCTCATTTAAGGTGAAGGAAAAGAGGGGCTGGACCCTGAACAGCGCCGGCTACCTTCTCGGTCCACGTAAGTGACGCGGCGCCCAGGTCCCTCCCTGCTCTGCCGGCTGCAGCCCTTCGTGTTGGCTGCGCCGCTCCTGGAAGGTGCGCGGTCGGGGTCGCGGCGATCCTGCGCCGTCGCTGCGTCAATCGGACGGAGGGAGGCGCGTGGGTCTCGGCGCTTTGAGGCTGGGTTTCCGCGCAGGTGAATGACACCTGCCGGCCCCGAGGGGGCGCCCGTCCCCGCTCCGGAAGGCGGCCGGTTCCGCGGCCGGTCCCGCGGCTGCGCTCCTGTCCCCCTGTTCTCAGCTCCTTCCTTCCTCGCTCCGGGAGGAATTCCTGGCATTCCTGGCCGTGACCCCACCTGCCTCGCCCCCACCTGGAGGCGCCTGGCTCTGCCTGGAACCCTGACGGGTCCTGCAGCCCCTTTGCTTCCATCCCGCAGGGCTGCCTCTGCCGTTTAAACTGCTCCGGGAGCTCTCAGTCCTGCGTTTAAATGCAAACTTTCTCCTGCGGGAGAGGGCTGTCAGCGCTCGCCTGGCGGGCCCCTTGGGGGCACAGGGGTGACGAACACTAGATGAGCCACAGGCAGGATCTACCGTGTGTTTGGTCTCAGGTTCCACGGGGTCTTTTCACTGGTTCAAGGGGCGCACGTTTTCCTGAACCCTTTGAACCCCAAGTTCGCTCCCTCAGAAAGCACCGCGTCTCTGGGTCCTGCTGGCCCAGAGAACAGCAGGAGCCCTTCAACCAAAACGTTTATTCGCGTGACTTTGGAATATTGAAACCGTACCAGGAAGGCTTTGCCTCCTGGGTGAGGAAACAAACCGTTCTCGACCGTCGAGTTTAGGTCCCCGTCTGGCCGGGTCACCAGGAGCTGTCACCTAGACTCGCTATTTGCCGGAAGTCTGTACAACTTAAGGGTTTGCCCTTGACCTCTACGGTCCACGTAGACCCAGTGGTGGGGAGAACGGTTGGCAGCAGACACCCCATCGCCCGTCGGACAGACTGGCTCCCTTACGGCTCTTCCAGACCGAGTGCCCAGGACGCCGCCTCTGGAGAAAGGAATTCATCTTCCTTTGTCCGCCAGCAGACAGAGACCCCGAGCTGTCTGCCCTCAGCCCCTCCTTTGTGCCCTCAGTCGCCCGAGGCCAGCCCCCAGGCCACTTGGTTTAGAGCCTTCATTCTTTCTTGCAATAGTTTCTCTGTTTAAAAAACCAATTCATTTATTGATTTGAGAGAGAGGATGGGAGAGAGAAACATGGATTTGTCATTCCACTTACCACAGGCAGATGCTTGCATGCGCCCTGACTGGGACCAGATCCACAACCCTGATGTCGGGGTGACCTGCAACCAGTTTCGCTACCCGGCCAGGGCTCTTCCCATAGTTTCTCAAGGGGCCTCTCAAGATTCACACACACAGTCACCCAGCCTCACTCCCCTGTGCCACCCGCAGTCTCTCTCTCTCTCTGTCTCCGTGGCTGCCACCCCGCTGCCAGAGTGGTCTTTGAAAAATAACAATCTGATTATGTCAGAACCTAAAATTCTTCGATGGGGCCCCTTGTTTTCAGGGACACAGGGCCCCAGCCCCCGTTGTCTGCCAATGCCTCCGGGAGCCGCCTCCTCCTGCTGCCCCAGACCCGCGTCCCAGGGCCTGTCCTTTCCAGACCTGGCACCAGGGCAAGCTGTCAGCCCAGGTCCCATGGGCAATGCCTCTCCTGCGGTCCCCACACTGTGGCTGCGGTTCCGCAGGCGGCTCTGTGACCACTTTGGTTACAGGCAGCCCTGCGTCCCGCTCGGGCGTGGGGAGGGGGTGAGCACAGTGACAACATTCAGCGGCTGTCCTCTCTGATCTGCGCACAGATGCCATCGACAACCACAGGTCCCTCCAGGACAAGCTTGGCCTCGCTGGCAAGCGGGAGCTCCAACCCGAGGACGGCGCCAGGCCAGGTGAGAAGACAGCAGCCCCGGGGCCCGCAGGGCGGTGGTCCAAGCCCGGCCCGGCCCAGCCACAGCTGCCCAGTGCCAGAAACAGAAGCCACGACGGCCGAGAGTGAGGTGCTGGGGCAGCATGGGGACAGCAGAGAGCCCTTCTAGACTCGGGCCCCCAGGAGAGGGACCCCAGCGTCACGGACGTGCCTTCCCGCGTGGGGGGCTCCCTGACCTCCAGGTGCCGGGCCCTGTGGACGGTGCTGGCGTGAGCCCCGGAGCGCCAGGGGTGGGTCATGAGTGGCGTCCCTTTCTGGTTTAGGAAGCTTGGACAGGCCGCTGCCCGAGAGCGAGGCTGTGCGGGCCATGATGGAGCTCCTGACTTTCTTGCGTCTCAAAGGTGTGTGAAACGCGCCCGAGTTACATTTCCACCTCTGGGGACCCTGGGATCCTGAAAACCAGGCTGGTCTGGAAAGCATTCCCTAGACTTTGGTAACCGATCAGGCACCACGTCACCGCTCTCGGTTGGGATGGCAGGGCGCGGGAACTGGGACCAGGCACTATGGGGCTGGGGTTGCTGCCGGTCCCACACTGTCCCAGGAAGGGTCATCGACCGGCTGTGACCAGGGAGAGACGGCCTCGGGGTTCAGCTCACTCCGTGGAATTTCTGCCGTGGCCACAACCGCTGTACCCGTGTGGCCACAGTACTTGCAAGCGCTGTACACTAACGGGGCCCAGATTGCGGGGTTTGAGTTTTCCTTGCATTTGGGGCAGGCCGCATTTAAACGAGGGGCTCTCGACCCTGCAGACACTGTGGGCGACGAGACCCCCCGCGTTTCTGTCTGAGCTTGATGCTTGTCGCCCCTTCAGCAGCGAGGGTCTGGCCTCCGCCAGGTCGTCTCAGGTCACACCGCCCCACGCCCCACGGAGGGCCGGCCAGCTGGGCGTTCACCGTGGTGGGCGGGGACCCGGGAAATGGCTCCCTGACGCCCTGCGGGGAGAGAGGCTTGTGGTCTGGGCTCACACCACGCAATTTCGTGTGAGCTCGTGCGAGTCAAGACTGACTCTCAGTTCTGTCTTGAGACCTTTGCTCCCCGGCTGTACTGCCTCTGTTGAAGGTGGGAGTGGGGGGGGGGAGGGGGGAGGGCCCTTAAGTTGCTTTTCCTTAGGAGAGGGGGGCTGGGGAGAAGGGCGTAGAAACTTCAGGAGCAAGTGCCGGAGTCCCTCTGTGGGAGCTGGTAGGGCCCCCGGGGACTCTGCCGTGGCTCCCTGTGCTTCCTCTGTTCTGTGTTTTGAATTCTGTGACACGGAACTTTTTCATTAGGAGATACCAGCTTTCATTACTCAGACAGGAAGGAGGCTCCCTCAGAGCGTGACTCTAAAACTCTGAGAGCTGCAAATGCTTGCTGGGTGGGCGGGTGCCGTCAGCACAGGCCGGGGACGGGGAGGCTGGGTTTGGGTCCAGGTCCTGTGACACATGGCTGCCTCTGGGCGACGGTAGGGGCTCGTCACCCGAGTGTCCCATCCCTCGTCCCTTTGCAGAGGCCGGGGCCCTGGTGCCCGAGCTCCCGGCGGCCATGTCCTCAGAAGACACGGAGCAGGCAGTCCCGCGGGCGCCGGGCAAGTTGGCCACGTCTCGTGAGGTCGGACTCTAGGGGGCCGGGCCGGCTGGCCCCTCTGGCGCAGAGGGGCGCCTGCGCAGTCTGCTGTGGCACCGTGTTGTCACCGTTCCCACTCTCCCTTTGTAATTACTTTGAGCAGCAAAATAAAAACCAGCAAGCGCTCCCGCTGTCTTTTCTTCCCCGCACCTGTCTCGGCCCCCGAGCTTTCAAAGATGAAGCTCAGCTGCAGCCACGTGCGTGCATCAGAGCAAAGTCTTAAAAACAGAGCCCACCCCTGAGAGCCTTTCCCAGACCCCTGCTCTCGTCACTGTGTGTCCAGGGAGCGCGGAGTCCTCTTCGTGCCAAGCCGAGTCATACACAGCCGGGAAGGTAAGCCTGTCCCCGGGGCAGGGACACACAGCAGACTGGACCCTGCCCCAGGGAGCTGGCGCTTCAGGGAGAGGACGCCGACGCCCCACGCGCCCGCCACACGGCAGAGGAGGGGTGCTGGGTGTCCTGAGGGTGGCAAGTGAGAAGCAGAAAAGAGCGAGCCGGCAGGGTGGAGGCCGGGAGTGGGGGGCCCACAGGGCAGTGCGTGGAGGCCCGTGTGGCCCAGGCAGGACCGTGTGTTCTGAGAACCTGAGCTGTTTCCTAGACGGGGAGACCCGTGCCACCCCTGCGGGCGGCGACAGGCACGGCCCCTGCGCAGGAAGACAGTGGCACCCGCAGACCTGGGGGCACAGGCGGATTCTGTCGGGTCGAGCGACAACACGGGCTCCGTGGTGTCTGGAGCAGGGCTGCAGCGGGGCAGGCGCGTCTTCCTGTGGCTTCGCCCGCGTGGCTCCCGCCCTGGCTGACCTGAGCATCCCGGGCGGCCCACAGACTGGGTCCCTGGGAGTCTGGGGACCAGGCCTCCAGTGCGCCCCTGGTGACTGCGATTTGCGGCCGGTGTGAGGACGGCCACCTGAAACTCTGCTCTGCTCCGGGAGGACGTGGACATGGGGCAGGGGGACAGGGTGGGGGCCTGAGCCCTTGTGCCCTGTCCCTGATCTCTGACACCCAGGGAGCTTCCCACCTCCCACGGGCCATTCGGTGCAAGCTCCACCCCCTGCCCTTTCGGTGGTTCTGGGACCGCACGGGGCCCCGCCCCACCGCGGGTACCGCCCCTCCGTGGCCCACGCTCCCGCCCAGGCCCTGCAGCCCATCCCAGGGCGCCCTTGGACACCGGGCAGTCCTTCACGTCCTTCACTCCCTCCCGCCCCTCCCCTCCCAGTTCATCAATTCTCTAATTCTCAGGGGCCTGCTGGCTGGGGCCGCCCCTCCTACGCCTGGTCTTCGCACGGACCCCACAGCCTTCCCTCCTGCCACCTCCAGCTTGGCCCCTGCGTTCACTTTCCAAAATGTGTAGACTGGTCCTGGCTGCATGGCTCAGCTGGTTGGAGTGTCAACCCCTAAACCAAAACGTTGCGGGTTCATTTCCTGGTCAGGGCGCAGGCCCGAGTTACGGGTTTGGTGCCCGGTGGGGGCGCGTGGGAGAGGCAGCTGAGGGACGCCTCTCACACGGGTGTTTCTCTCTCTTCTCCCCTTCCCCTCTCTCTAAAATCAATAAGCATGTCCTCAGGTGAGGATAAAAATAACACAAAATAAAGTCGACTAGAAATTTTTAATTTCTGGTGTGGCCAGCAGATATTGCCATTAGCAGCACTGTGGGGAGGCCCCCAGGAAGGGGCACGAAGCCCCCATCCCGGGTCCCCTTCCAGCCCCGAGGGCGAGGGGGCAGGTGGCTCTGTCCCGGCTGCTGCGGGAGGGGCGGCCGCTGTCTCACCTGGCTTTGGCCTCTGAATGCGTGAGGACCGGTGAGGGGCCCACACAGAGAAGTAGGTGCCGGGACTCAGCTGTTCCCAGCACAGCTCCGCCCAGCCCGCTCGTGCGTGGAGGGGTGTCTGCGTGCTGCCTGAGGGGCCAGCGCCAGTCTGTTACTGAGTGAATCAGCACAGCGAGACGTTTGAAATGTTTGTTTATTCCTCTTTGCTTTACAATAGAACCAAAAGCTACTAGCTAATCGTACCTGCGGTTTTGCAAACCAGCTCCTTTAGCCACACTTTGCCGACAGTAACCGGTTGTAACAGTAACTGTGGGGAGTTCCGTTGGGTGACGGAGCTTCCACACCACACATAGAAACACTCGAGGAACCGGGTAACATTCAGTCCCACACTCGAAACGCTGCCGGGGAGCGTGTGGCCTCTGCGCCCCGTGGTCTGCGTGCCCGGGGGTCTTAGCGGCGCAGAGGGTCCCTGCCAGTCTGGGGACCCGTCTGCACTCAGATCCTGCGGGGTGCGCAGGAGTTCCCTGGCGGTTTTAAGCTGTGTCTCAGCGGCCCATCTGGGAACTTTATTTCTGAATAATTTGGGGGGAAGTCAGTATGGCTCTTTACGCAGAGACGCCTCCAGAGGAAAACTCCCGAGGGGGACGACGTCGGCAGGGCTGGGCTTGCCTCTCCCCCAGGCCCCACGTCCTCCTGCCCCAGGGTCGGCGCAGACCCGTCTCCCAGCACCACAGGGGCCCACACCCCCCCTACAACAACCGCTGTGTCCCACGAAGGGGCTCCGGGTGGCCAGCCCCTCAGAGACCGAGTCCTCGCGTCCCCAGCGCAGAGGGAGAGCCTGACCTCACCGCTGTGGCCGCCCCCGCAGACCCGGCCTCTGTCCTGACAGCCGCCTCCTCAGGCAGCACATCCCACCGCCGGGCTCTGCTCTACTCCATGGTCAGCCCTTTGGACTTGAACTCGGTGTGGAGAATCTGCGACAGGCACCTCCCGAACTCCTCCAGGATCATCTGCTGGGCCAGGCCCTCCGGGCGCTGCGCCCGCTCAGCCTCCTCGCCCTGGGCCAGCAGGCAGGCGCAGGTGGCCTCCACCACCTCCCAGGAGATGCACGAGGACCGCCTGCGGGGACGCACCAGTGAGGCCAGCGGCAGGGCCTCCGTGCTTTTAGACGCCGCTCATGTGCAAGCGGACAGGCCTGTCATGGCATTTTAAAGAATATCACTGGTAAAAATCCAGTGGTGCCTCCCTCATACTGGAAGCTACTCATGGGAATAATATCAAGTATTACTTTTAGACAAAAAACGTGGAGGAAGGTAAATCTGTCAGCTTCTTGACATCCCTCTCGTGGTAGATTCTAGATTTTCTCAAAATTAGATCCACCCAGAGGCCTGGGCCCTGGTCATGGCCACGGACTGGGCAGGAGGAGTCCCTGCAGATGGGCCCTGAGCCCTGGGTCTGCACGGCCAGGCTGGGCATCGGCCTCCTCCCCACAGGGGCCCCGGAGCCAGGGAGCCCCAGGAGGCCCTGAGGATGCCCTTGTCTGCCGCCCCTGGGGACACGCCGGCCCCTGAGTGCCCCGGGGAGCCCTGCACAGGGACCTGCAGGCAGCTGTGCTGAACCCCACAGGACCAGCCACGTCCCCTGCGCGGGGCGAGGGGCTGAGCTGGAGAGCCTGGGAGGACGCTGCGGGGGCTGAGCCTGGCGGGGCCGTGACAGCAGACAGTCGCTGGGACTGGCGCAGGTCCCCCCGACCAGACAGCACGCCAGGGCGTGTGCCGAGGGCGGGAGAACGGGGCACCCTCGGTCGAGAGGCGTCACCCCGTTTTGGGTTTTGAGGCCGGAGTCCAATGCCTGGAGTCTTGGTCAGGCCCCGCCAGACACACAGGGCCCATGGGAGGCGGCGACACTATCACACGCCACTTCACAGGACATGCAGCCACGTTCTGGTCACTGTTTACAGATAAAGACCTCTGCAGGTCATGATGGTGCGTACCGCCGACATCTTTCTAACCAAATGACCGTGAACGTGGCTTTTCAATGACATTAATCAATGCCATCTGAGTGCAGAGCCATTCTTTAAAGTGGACAGATCTGGTCCAACACAGTCAAGCCATCGGTCAGCCTTTGGGACCCACGAGGACCCCCCGCGGCCGTGGGCCCCCCGCACTGCGGCCGTGTGCTGCCGCAGCAGGCGGCGAGGGGCGGCCGGTGTCTGCTGTCTGGACGTCACGCCCTTGCCGCCTGAGGCCCAGGGCCTGCTGGTGACCCCGCAGGGCCCCTGCTGAGGGGACAAGCAAGACAGGGCAGTGGGGCCTCTCGGGCAGCCAGTGGCCAGGGTGATCCTGCAGGGGCCCTGCCCCCCCTCCCCAGCACGGCCCCGCACACTCACTCCTTCCCCCGCATACGTGAACTCTCCTCTCGGGGCAGCTTCTACCTGCCCCGGCCGGAGGGCTGCGCCAGGGCACCCACCTCTCGGCTCTGGGTCTCGGCAGTCCTCCCTCAGCGCCTCCGGTTTCCACGCAGGCAGGCACGGCCACTAGTGTTTTTCGTTCTGGGCTTTCCTGGTAATTTTTGCAGCCAATGCATTCGCAAATAGAAGAGCATGTCAGTTTGGCCTGGTAATATAAAATGCTTCGATGAAACGAGGTCGCCCTACTAGTCGTCAAAAAACAACGAACAAATTCTATTTGGATCTCAAATTAACTGTTTATGTTTACGCACGTGCCTAATCTGCAATTTTCATACCCCCAAAAAGCCACAATGTGAGGAGAGCAAAGAGCACGTCCCCATGTCCCCATGCGGCCCGTTGTGGGGGACACTGGCGTGCTGACAAGGGAGGTGGGGAGGGGCTCGGGCTGGCTGGGCGATGTGGGCGGGGTCCCCAGGGTGCTCGCCGCCTCCGCTGGGCATTCTGGGGAAGCGCCCCACGGGACTGGGGTTGGAAGGGGGTGTGCGTGCGGCAGCTGGCTGCACCGTCCCCACTGCGGCGGGGGCTGTGCGGGCACAGACCCTGAACCTCGGGGCGGGGTGGGGGTGGCTCCTGGCTCTCGCCCACACTGGCCCTGGGGCCACTGGCTCCCGCTGCCTCTCCATTCCAGCCCTGGCATTGCCCCCTCAGCCACGCATCTCAAAGGGCACCTGGTGTGTTTTACTCAGCACCTCCCGCTGTTTGGAGCGGAAGGTTTCTCTGGGATTTCTGGTTACTCTAATGCCAGGGACTACAGGTCGCCCGCACCTCACGTGGCCATGACGGTGGCCGGGCAGAGGCACGCTGCTGACGCAGGGGAAGAGACGCCACCGTGCCTGGGGCAATGGCTTACTCTTGGGATTCTGTCTCTGCCAAGGTTTTGACTGTATTTTCACAGTCCGAGCTAGGGGACGGTGGGACCTGCTTACGTGGGTCTTTTGGCGCCTGGCTCCAGAGCCGTGAGGACCTGGCTTAAGCCTGACCTTCCACAACAAACTTTTAAAAGTGAGATTCATACCCTGGCACCTGTAGCTCAGTGGATTGAGCGCGGGCTGCGAACCAAAGGGTCGCCGGTTCGATTCCCAGTCAGGGCACATGCCTGGGTTGTGGGCCAGGTCCCCAGTGAGGGCCACGTGAGAGGCAACCACACATTGATGTTTCTCTCCCTCTCTTTCTCCCTCCCTTCCCTTCTGTATAAAAATGAATAAATAAATTCTTAAAAAAAAAAACCAAAACACAAAAGCGAGATTCACAGGCTTCCGTGAAAGACCTGAAGCAGCCAAAGCTCTGCAGGCAGGGTGTCCTGCCAAGCGCAAGTGGGCCTGAGGGTTCTCTGCCTCTTTCCTCTTTTCCTTCAACAAAAGAAAAGACAGAAAAGGGAGGGACGAAGCTGAAGGGGAAAGCAAGTCCCCAGCTGCCACTCAGTCCCTGGGAGAGAGTGCAGCTGTCCAGGAGCCGGTCTGCACCCAGCCCATCGGCCCCTGTCCCCCGGGGAAGGTGCCGCCCATTCTTACCTCTGAGGGGCTGCAAGCCGGGACGAGCTGCCCACCCACTCCAAGCACCGCCAGCGTTTGCTGGGGACACGTCCCCCCTACTCTGCTCAGGGCGGAGGAGGCACGGCCCACCTCTGGAGACCCCGGTCTGCTGGCCACGGCTTGCGGCTCCCGGGGCCAGAGCCACAGTCACAGAGTGGGCACAGCCCTGGCTGTGGGCGTCCGCGTGGGACACGGTGCGTTTGGGGAGCGAGGTGGGCCCCCACAGGCAGCCTGGGCTCCTCAGCTTGATCCCCGAGGCGTCTCATTCATGTTTAAGAAGTGAATCCAGCCCCGCCGGGCGGTGCCGTGGGCGGAGCGCCATCCAGGTCAGACTTTCCCCAGCAGCCACCCTGGGCGCAGCTGCGGGGGCATCACCTCCGTCGGGAAGGAAGCCGCAGCCGCGTCTCCAGGCTCGGCTTCCCCCACGTTTCGAAGTCGTGCACATTCACTGTGGGAGACGAATGGGCGTGAGGAGGCCAGGAAAAGCATTGTGTCCGCGTGGACGCATTTCCTCCGAGATTCTGTCGCTCTTCCTAGGACGGGTGGGACTCGGCTCCGCCAACAGCTCACGTTTACTAAGCATGCGCCGCGTTCCAGCATCTTCCACAGGGTTGATGCACATTCACCCGCCGGGCGGCCCCGCGGCACCCACGCGACCACAGCTGCCGCCGCCTCGCAGCTGCAGAGACAGGTGCGCCCGCCGGGCTGTGTCTTCCTCATCGTTTAACTTTTTTTTAAGATTTTATTTATTTATTTTTAGAGAGAGGAGAAGGGAGGGAGAAAGAGCAATGTATAGTTGCCTCTCACATGGCCCCCACTGGGGATCTGGCCTGCAACCCAGGCATGTGCCCTGACTGGGAATCGAACCGGGACCCTCTGGTTCGCAGCCAGCACTCAATCCACTGAGCCACACCACCCGGGCTCGTTTAACTTTTTCATCAGTTTACCTCCTTCTACCTGGACACACAGCCGTGCACACGTGCTTACAGCAGAGCGATTCGGTGCTCGTTACGAAGACCCGAGAGACATACGTCACAGCGCGGCCAAGCCGAGGGGGCCCGCGGCAGCACCGGCGGGAGCGCGGCGGCAGCAGCATGGGGGGCGGTGGTGCGCGTGCCGGCGTGCGCGCCGGGGAGCCCCCACCCCGGTCAAGCTGGACGGCCCTGCAGCCCCTAGAGGCTCCCTCGGGCTCCCTCCCGGCCGACTCCAATGCTTTCCCTGTGCCGGGGCCCCGGACTTCGCGTCAGGGGGTCACAGGGTGCGCCCCTTTCCGTCTGGCTCCTTCCATCAGCGCAGCACAGCGCCGGGAGGCTCCCCTTCGCGGCTGCACGCGGCTCTGGTCCTTCCTCTCACTGCCGTCCAGGGCTGCCCTGCGGCCACCCCTCAACTCACGGACCCCTCCGGCCACGAACGGGCACTCACTCGGGTGGGGCCCCGATGAGTGACGCTGGTGTGAACATTCTTGGTGAGTCTCTGGCGGACACACACACTCCTTCCTATTGGGTGTATTTTCGGGGATAAAACCGCTGGTCATAGCACAAACAAAGGGTCAGCTCGAGCAGCTATTGCCAGTTTCCCAAAGTGGACGCGCCGATTCTCCCAGCAGTCACGGGAGTGTTGCACCTTTTCAATGCAGCTTCTCTGCCCGGCAGGCAGTGCCTTCGCCCCTGCAGGAAGCGCGAGTGGACTGAACTCACGTGCCCCGTCATCGTCTTCCATCCTGTGGGTCTGGCTGGCCCAACACTGAGTTATTTTCAACTGATGGATCATTCAAGAGGGGGGTTAAGTATTTTAGAAATGACGAACAGGCCAAGCAGGGCACGTGGGGTAGTGCCCAGTCCACAGGCGGTGGCCCCCCACCGTCCTTCGCGAGCCAGAGCGCGCCAGGCTGTGCCGGGGCGGCCGGCAGCCCCACCTGCCCGTCCTCCCTGCCCTGGGCGCACGGAGAGAGGCGGGCACCGCGGGCTCCGTACTTGGCCTTCGGCAGCAGCCTGCGCTTGGCCCGCAGGGCAGGTGCCCCGGGCAGGAGGCCGACTCTCTCCTGTCACCGGATGCCCAAGAATACAAATCAGACGGACGTGATGGCCGAGAGCCCCCCCACCCCCGTTTTCTCTGTTCCGTGGACCAGCCACACCCCTTCGGACGGCGCTCCCCCAGTGTGGGCCACTCCGCTGCACACGCGACCCACACGTCTCAGATCAAGACACAGTGGACATCGGCACGTTCTTAAGCCAGGACTTCGGGGACTCTGCGGCCGTCCCCCGCCGGTGGAGGGAAACAAGCCCCCCTCGGGAGCAGAGCCACACTCGGTGGGAAATCGACACCTCAGGTCTTCCCTGTGTATAAAGGGAGACTCTCCGAGAGGGCTTTTACAAACTTCTCGAGCACTTTCCAACACTTTTAAAACGCCCGCATCTAGTGGGAACGTCACTTACCTTAATGGCCTTAAACCGCTGGGTCCCGTGACACAAACTGTTGCAACAGTGATTACAGCTGCAGCTGTTGCAGAAGTGTCCCCCGGCAAAGCAGTCGCAGGCCCTGTGGAGACAGCAGCACAGCGTGTCAGCAGTGTGACAGCGAGGCGGACGGGGGACGAGCACCTGCGGCCCACGCAACTTCTGTAGGAAACCCGGACCGACCGACCGGCCGGCGTGGTGCCCCAGCGACCGCACAGAAGAAAGGAACTGCTTCGAAGCATCGGTCCCTCAAACGGGAGTTTGCAGAGCAAAGCGATCCCCTGGCAGTGTCCGTTGGAGCCCCCGCCCCCACCGCCGCTGTCCGGGACGTGGAGGCGAGCTGGGGTGGGGACCTCGGGTGATAGAGAGCCACCTTCCCAGCAACTGTCCCACCCTGACCGACACGAGGCAGGGGTTCACCCCCGGCCAGACCTTGACCGGGAGTGGACTGCGGGGCCTGGGGGTCGCGCCTGGTACAGGCTCTGTCGGGCTGCACCCCGTTGCTGTGTGCGGGAGGGGGACGAGCGAGGGAGGGAGCACGTAGCTAATTGTATAACTTAGGAGAAGATCACAAATGTGCCCAAGAGGGCCCCACAGAGCCTGAAAGCGAGAGCTGCCTGCTCCCATCCTTACCCAGCCGCGGCTACTTTGGGCGGTGCTGCAAGAGCCGGTCCCGTGGGGAAGGCAGACCCGTTGACTGCGGACGGCGAGGCTCCGTTGCCAAGCTGCAGAAGGGAAGGCACGTATATTCTGAGTTGGCCCTATGGTTCAGAAGTTCCACCCAGTCAGCCCCTCCATACAGAGAAAATCCCTTGTCTTCCAGAGCTTTCCGTCACAATCCCTTCACAGCCTCATCTGGGACTTGTTCCCAGGATGACCGCGCCGGCCCCAGCAGGCCCCAGTGCTGGCTGCGGGAGGACCAGCCGGCCACAGTGGGGCCCAGCCCCAGTGCCGGGGAGGCTGCAGGGCCGGCTGGCCTGGCTATGGGGCAGAGGGAGGGGTCGCAGGTGCAGCGGGCAGCCGCACACACAGCTGCCAGCCGGCCGCCCAGGACACTGTGCTGGACATCTTCTTCATTTTGTAAAATAAATCCAATTACAAATTTCTGTAAACTAAAAATGGCCATTATTGCTATGTCCTCAGTATAACATAAGTGATCTCAATGTTTGATGTCTCGTTAGCAACCATCGCTTTATCATCTAGTCAAAAAAAGTTTGTAGTCAATGTTAACAAATTCAAAAGCAATGTCGCAACCTCTGCTTCATCCACGTCCTTTGCGTTCTTGGTTCTTTGCTTTTCTTTGTCACTCAGCAGCACGGCTCGCAGACGACTTTCACAGGGAGGCAGGGAAAGGAAAGGCTGCAAAACCACCGCGGTCCGATGTTCTTCTCATCGGAGCCGAAGGCACCACCGGTGCCGGACAGACGGCGGTTCTGCCGCCGTCCACCTCACCCTTCCTCCCCCAAATCTCTAAATTGAAAAACCAGCTTTATTTGAGAAGTGTGCTTTGGGAAATCACCACTTTACCTGTCCTCCTCGGTTTCTCTCTCCTGCCGCTCTTTAATAGTGTATGACCGTGGTCGTGGCCGTGGCCGGGCGGGGCTCGAGGACGTGGCACAGCCACCCTGGTCTAACTCTTTCTGTGCAGACCCCCGAGTGGCCGTGACCTCAGCCCCAGGATGCCCCTGTCCTGGCCGAGAGCGGCTGCTGTCCTTCGTTCACAGGGGGAGGGGTGTCTGCAAGTCACTCCACCCGAAGCCCCCTCACAGCCAGCAGACGCCCGTCGGCCCAGGCGGCTCCACGCGGGGCCCACGGAGCTCGGTTCTTTTGGAGAAAGGATCTCACAGTTCCCAGGGTCGAGGCAACTCTTTGCATAAACCAGGTACAATTTCTTCCCCCCCTCTGCTTATTTAGCCTCAAAGTAACGCAGGGAAAAGGAAATGTCTTCTAAGGACCACGCAGGCAGCAAGTCCAGGGCGGCGTTCTGCTGGAACCCATGGCTCCCTTCAGCAGCACTTGGCCCCCAGGAGTGGAGACAGTGAAGTCACATGACCCGGGGTGTGGAGGGGGTGGGGGCCGGCGAGGACCGTTTCTGACTAGCTCGCCCAGCTGCGGGTCCACGCAGCGCAGCTGGAGGAGCAAGAGCATACACAGAATTGGGGGTTCAGCAAGGAAGCAGCAAGGGCATTGCTAAAATCATCGCCCCAAGAGCCCTGGCCGGCGTAGCTCAGTTGGCTGGGGCATCGTCCGTAAACCAAAAGGTTGCAGGTTCAGTTCCAGGTCTGGGCGCCTGCATGAGACCACCGATCGAGGCTCCTCTCTCACATCAGTGTTTCTCTCCCTCCCTCCCTCCCCCTCCCTAAAGTCAATGAGCATGTCCTTGGTCGAGGATACAAAGGTTCTTTAAAAGAAGTCAGGGGAGCCAAAGTAGGGCCAAAGCGGGGGACAAGAATAATGGTAGGCAAGGCAGGGAAGGCCCTGGAGGAGGAAGAGCCCCCGGTGTGTGCCTTTCCACGGGGAAGGGAAGGCGGTGGTGCGGGGTGGCCGGGGCGCGGGAGAGGCTCAGGGCAGACTCAGCGTCAGGTGCGCATGGGGTCCCGGCTGGGACTCATTCATCTCAGCCCAGAATAGCCTCCCCCTACTGCAGCGCTTGAGAAATATGTATTCACTAACAAATACTTAACTCTGTGCACACCGATGGCCCCAGAGGTCTTTGGTCTCACGGCTTTAAACCCCATCTGTGTGCCGACTTTCTCCTCCACTCGGAACCCCTGACACCTAGGCAGTGGCATCACTTTGGGTGTCTAAGGGACACCCCAAATTTGGTATTCCACACGGGACCGCATCTCCCCACAGACTGCCAGGCTCTCAGCTCTCCTGCTGGGTACCCCACCTCAGCAGCAGTCCAGGCTGAAAATCGGCATCCCGACTCCATCTCACGCCCCACACCCCGCCAGTCAGCGACCCGGGCTCAACTGCACTGCTACCACGGGCTGAGCCACCGTCCTCTCTCACCGAGGTCACTGAGGTTAGACAATAACTGGGTCCCCACCTTCCCTGGCCCGACTCCGCGCCAGCCCCTGCCCCCTCCAGTCAGGCCCCGGGGGAGGCACAGTCCTTCCACCTCCTCCTGCTTCCACTCACTGCACCCCGGCGCCAGAGGCTCCTCCTGGCTGTCTACACCACAGGTGTGACCCTGTGCTCTGCTGGTCCCCGCCTCCGAGGGTCTTCCTCTGTATGGAAGCCACATGGCTTTAAGACTGTGATCAAGCGGCCCCTTCTCGATGGGGTCCGCCAGCACGCCCTCTGCAAACTTGTAACCTGCCTTCCTCCCACCGACCCGTCCCTGATGCCCACCCTCCGCGGCCCCAGAGGGCAATTGCTCCCGCAGGAGGGAAGAGCTGTGTGTTTCATTTCATTTTGGGGGTTCACGTCCTGTTCGCCGGCTGAGGCAACCTCGGGGCTCAGCCCTGCACCCGCAGTGGGAGGGGTGGTGCCCTGTGTGTGCTGGGATTGTCCTGGTGAGCTCACAGACGCAGACACACTCAGGAGACCCCCGCAGCGCTCGCACTCCCCATGGACACGCACCGATGCACGCACTCCCAGAAAACACGGGGTGGCGGCGGTGGCTGGCTGCCTGCACTGGGAGTCACGGAAGGCGCTTCCAGGGCGGTGATATTTCACATCCGGACTTAGGGAAAAGAGCATATCCGTCTTATATTTACTATATGCATATTCTAGGGTAATCATAAACGCATTTTAAATTTCAAAAAAGCATTTCTGTAACACTGGGAGGGGGGTGCTGGTGGCAGGACTGGGGGGCAGGCAGAACGGTGACCTGGAGGCGGAGGGGAGGACAAGACTGTGTCACGGGGGTGGCAGAGAGCCACGCCCTGGACTCGGTCCACCCTTCCCTGGGTCTGGCACAGCGGGAAAGGCTGGCTGCCTGGTCAGCGATTCCCCCTGGTCTTTAAATGGAAGACTGACTATATTGCCTGAGAAATTCCAGCTTTGACAATCGACATTTCAAGAGACGATAATGCCCGATTGTATTTTTAACAATTAAAACGATGACTCACTTGTTGTGTGATGAGGTTTAGTTTTGCTGGCACGGGCAAAAGGCGTCCCACCAAGGCAGTCACGGGTCTGGGGCCGTCTGCAAGGAGGACAGTGAGAACCAGCTGAAACCATGTGCTGGTTTTCCGCTGCTTGCACGTGGAAGGGAGCACAAAACCGAGAATGAATCACAGATCATCATGCGCAGTCATTTAAACTTATCTTCATCCTAGTTATGTTCTTATTCTATAAAAAGCTTCCAGGTCAGTGATTGCTTTACTTCTTACATGCTTTTTCTTTGCCATAAAGCGATGGAGCTTGAGCGTGGGGACCCAGCACAGCCTGGGGCTGGTGGGAGCCCCGCAAAGCCTGCCCCGCAAACACAGCCAGAAGCCGCAAGCTTTTACTTTCAAAAAAGCACAGCGACATCTGCTGGACACCAGGTGAACTACTTTCAATTTATGTGTACTCTTTTTTCTACCCTAAGGTGTCAGGTCGCGTCAGGCCGCAAATGTTTATTAGGCTATTGGGACCGAGTTTCTTTTTTTTTTTTTTTTGAAGATTTTATTTATTTATTTTTAGAGAGAGGAGAAGGGAGGGAGAAAGAGCAATGTATGGTTGCCTCTCACATGGCCCTCACTGGGGACCTGGCCCGCAACCCAGGCATGTGCCCCGACTGGGAATCGAACCGGGACCCTCTGGTTCCCAGCCCGCGCCCAATCCACTGAGCTGCACCAGCCGGGCGGGACCGAGGTTTTTAAGGACTAGAACTGGTAGGTGTTTCTCTGGCCCGAGGGTGCAGTGAAGAACATCCCTGAGACACGAGGGGCCTGTGGACCTCGGTGTCCGGGCGCCCGGTGGAAGGAGAGCCGGGCTTGGTCTCCGGAGCCACCTGCCAGCAGAGCCGGCTCGCGCGGCCTGAGTGCTGCCACCTTCAGACTCCGGTCAGGACGCAGTCATTTCAGGGCGACGTTTACAACGCAGCACAGGGGACTGGGCAGGGGAGAGGCCATCAGACGACAAGGAAACAGGTTTGGTGAGCATTATTCCAGCCTCTCCTTCTGCCGGTCTACAGGCTCCAGGACCTGCGGCGCCAGAAGGAAGGGCTTTAGGAAGGAACCCTCTCTCTGGGTGTGGAGGATGGCGCAGCTCCCAATGGAGCCCGAAGCGGAGCCCCATCCCCGGCCGGCTGTGCGGGGCCAGGCCCCACCCTGCTCCTGCGGATGTGGGGGTTCGTGGGGAAAGGCAATGCCTTGAAGGCACCTCGCTGTCCCTGGATAAAGGAACCACCAGGGTGGGACAGGGGCCAGTCCTCCTCCTCACCCTGGACTCCAAAGGGCCCTTGAAATGACATTTGGGTTTAGTGTTGACTTAAATTTGGGGCAGGTCAGTGAGTCATCTGGTAAGAAAATTCCCTTAACATCTAATAAGAAATCGTCCCAGTTAACCCAAGATTCAGAGTGACGTGATTACAGTCTCCATAGAAATGCCTGGCTTTAAAGGATTCGAGTCTAACTCCTGTAAACACAAGCCTTTCTCTTTAATCACTCACACGGCATTTCAGGACGACCAAGTCCTTACGTGTCACTTGTTACTAGTGTGCCACTTTGAAGAAGTTTCTGAGTAAATGAACATCCCGTAACCAGCATTTGATTTATTGGTTATTTCGGCTCAAGACAATTATACAAAAATGTTTACAAATGTGAGTTTACACACCCCTGGGCAGGAGCCTCCCACCGGGTCTGGGAAAGGCTGGCCCTTCAGCCCTGGCACTGCTGGGCATGGCCACTTGCTGGTGTGAATCGTCACCTGTTAGGGTCACAGCCCTCTCAGCTGGCGGCTGCAAGAATCTGGACGGCTATCCAAGAATTTGAGATAGTCGATGCAGTGCACATAACTTAGCCTAGAAAGACATTTCTCTATCCTTAGCTCACTCCTATGGAATATGAAGTTCGCCAGATTGCCTCCTTAAAATCCTAACTACCTATTTCACTTTTATTTTATGCATGAAGCTGAAACATGTTCACTTACCAACTTACATATGACGTATTTTTTAATTGGCTTTGTACCTGACTGTGGAGAATCACTCTGGTCTTGGCCCTGAGGGACCCAGTGCAGAGCCTTCAGCTCCCCCGCGCCCGAGCTGTCTATGCACAGCATCGGCGGGCCCCCTCTCAGCTGGCATATCACCTGGAACGGAAAACAGTGGGCAGGTCACTGTTTGAAAAGCTCGCCAGGCACGTGAGCCTACATCAACCTCAGTCTGAGAGCACAGCTTGGATCCAGAATCTACGTTTTCGTGGAAAATGGCAAACGGCAGGTCCGTTCTCCACGTCTCACTCGACGACAGCACGCTCTCGGGAGGGAAACGTCCCGCAAGGCGAGGTGTGGGGTTGGGCTGACGAAGGTCCTGCCCGCCCTTCTCTGCAGGGGCCGGCCGTGAGGTTGGGCACGCGTCAGGGGACAGTGCCCCCGAATGGTCCAGGGTCTACGTGAGCAGAGGGCACGCTGAGCGCCCCGCCCTGGCCCCACTCAGTTGCACTTAGTCCCACCAACGCCCTCGCCCCCCACTCCCCCGCCCCGACTGCATCTCCACAGCACTGCGTACTCAGAGTGCTTGCTAATTTCACGACAATCGTTCTTTCCTGCCACATGCACATGATACTATTTAACACACGGGATTTTTTAAATGTGTATTAATTTTATTTTCTACAAGCACAACCTAGAAAGGTTAATGCAAGGACTGGAAAGTTCTAAGAAGCCCCATCAAGATTCCTGGGCCTGACCAGCACTCTCAGACTGCCTGCTTGGGCTCAGTCCGTAAATATGTCCTCCATGGGCCAAGCGAGCCCTTGAGTCGGTCACATCAGTAAGGCAAAGGCCAGCTGGAGCCCTCCCTGCGTGCAGTCCTGTCCCCGAGGCCAGAGGGCAGCAGCTTCTGCCCCCACACAGTGCCCAGCCTGACAGCACAGCCACAAATGCCCGCAGGAGCTGTGGTTTCTGCCTTCAGACTGCCTTTGGGTTCCCTAGGCAGGGAAACCCCAGGGAGCCTCGAGGACCGAGGCTGCTGAAGCGCCACATGCAGAGCCTGCGTTAGGTGCTGGTCACTGCGCCAGCAGCAGACCTGTGCACCGCAACTACGTTCGTCTCCAGAGACTTAAGTTTCAGCCATGCTCCTTCGCGAGCCTGTGCACACACAACACTGAGACAGGCTCAGGGTAGACTCTCGGGGCCCTGACTGCCCCCAGCCCCCCACTGCCATTGGAGGAGAGCTCATCCTGCTCAGCTGGCCCGAGGGCCTGACTGGCCCGCCGGCAGAGAGGTGGGTGCCGGCGGGCACCTCGGCTAGGCATCAGGTGTTTCACGTGTTTCTTGGGGAGGGGTACGCCCCGGGGCTACGGCCTCTTTCTCGGGGCGGAGCTTCTGGGGGCGGCAATCCCTCCTGGGCACTGGGCTCTGTGCTCACAGGAAGCTTGGGGCAGGTCCCCTGCCTCCCTCCCTGCCCACCCTCACCACCTAGGCTTGGAGGCCTAGAGGCCGGCCCCCAGCACAAGCTGGTGGTGCAAGCGACGCCTCTGTTTTCCTATCTGTAAACGGAGAGGAAAATAACGCCTGATAAGAGGATTGAAGGGAAGCTGCACGCCAACAGCACAGGCTCCCACTGGCCCCCCCACAGGGGTGTCGGTGCGCACTGTCAGGGACTTGGAGGCAGGGAGGGAGGGAGGGAAGCGCCGTGCCGGCAGCCTTACCCGACCCTCCCAGCAGCACGCCAGCCTGCCTGGCGGCTGAGCGGCACCGGTCCCTGGGCCCACCTGCGTCCGCACTGACAGATGGGACTTGTAGTTACCACCCTCAAAGTACAGCCCTGTCTGCATCTGCGTTCGACTGGCTAAGACCAGGAAGAAACGAGAATCTCAGAGGTGAGAGGAAGGCTCTGATTCTGTCCCTCTCGGGAGCTGGGACGACCGAAAGTGCTGTCCAGCAGGAGGAAAACCAGTGGCCGAGATCTTAGCCACCCACGGGAGGGGCCACACAGGTCACAGGAAGAGCCACACTTTCTCTGGTGTCATTACCATGGGGCTGGTGTCCTGGTGAGACATGCCAGGGGCGCCCTCCGCCTCCTGAGACGTCCGGAACACGCGGGCTTCCTGGGAAAGGGGGTTCTGCAGCGCGGCCTCCTCCGGAATCTCACTCGTGCCCGGTCCTTCCTTCACTTCCACCTAAAAAAGCAGTTGCTACTTTAGAAATCACATCGTGAACGTTCAGCAGGTGCAGAAAACAGAAAAACTCGGTGGAAGTTACACTGTCAGAGCAGAGCACCCTGCCCCTTCTTCCTGCCCCCTCCTCTCACAGTGCCCCTGTGGGCAGCGAGCCATCCGGCCCCCCTCACTGGGCACCAAGGACCCGAGGACCCCAGTCATCTGCCCACAAGGCGTGAGATGTGACCTCGAGGTGGCACTCGGCGTACGGGACCGAGAAGATGCCCGGGTCGTCGGGTGCCCCTCAAGCTGCTCCCAGCCCCCACCCTAACGGAGCTGGCAGCCAAGTGGGCCTTCCGGACGTGCCGACCCTAATGTCCGCGCTCCGAGCGGGCCCGGCAGGTCAGGCCAGGCCGTGGGAAACGTCCGGGCCCATTGTCGGCTCTTCCCTGCTGCTTCAGCAAAACTTGTCACGTAACGTGTGACGTGCCGGCAGCAACAGTTGTAACTGAGTTGCAGAGCGTTCCCGGGACAGCGCCGCTCCTTGGTGAAACAGCGGGGGCGGAATGGCCGCCGTCTCCGCTTTCAAGCTCTGCCCCCCCACGGCCGTCGCACCGGCACAATGACCGGGAACGGGGAGAACACCGTGACATCACTGCAAGTCGGTGGGATCTTTAAGAACTAAAGGGTCTCTGTTTTAAAAAAATCACCATCAGCACCGAGGGCTTTAAAATTGGCGTGACTGTTAAATTCAATAGGAATGTAGGGGGGCCTGAGAGCAGCAGCCGACCTGCACTGCGTGGCCCCCACCCCAACCTCCCCGGCCCAGCTGCCTATGGGGGGCAGGCGAGTCCTTCAAAAAAGATGGTGTTTCTGAGGGAGCCAGGCCAGGACCAGCAGGCAGAAGGTGCCGGACACATTTGTCCTCACGCTCCAGCCATCTGAGGACATCCCGAGGGACACGGCTGTGGGGCGAAGGCGTGGGGGACCAGCTGCGCTGTGGCTCCTCGGGCAGTGGGGGGATGGCGGAGGCCCCACCTAACTCCACGAGGAGGAGCAGCAGTGTGCTGAAAGAAAGCGGGGAGCCGGGAGCGGGGAGCGGAGCCCCGCTGGGGTTAGGGTGCAGTCAGGCCCCGGCTTCCTCCGCAGCGACTCAAACCTGCTGCACGGGCTACGTTTGTGGGACTAAAGCGATTTCTCGGCCGAGTAATCGCGCTTCCCAAACTAGATGCTTTGGGCAGCCAGCATCCACGTCCTTTGCTTCCTATAAACGCAAATTTGTTTAGTTTCAGCAAGAACAGCAGGAAACTACCAGTGGTTTTCTGCAGCAAAGGAGGGTAGCTGGCTGAGAACTCGCAGGGATTTAGGGGCTTATGTTACATAGGCTCGAAGAACAAAGCATTACAAATACAAAGGGAGGAAAATGTGAGAACATGAGACCTCAACGGCATTGCATCTGTTGTCACAGACACTAGCGACTGACGAGCAGGGCTCCTTTCCTGAAGCCAGGGACAGCAACCAGGTCAGCACACTTGCCGTCCTTCCCTGGGCTTGCACGCCCTCTGCAGGGTTAGGCGGGGTTTGAACCAGGGACTCGACAGGATCCACCTTCAGAGAGAATGGCTGGGCTGGCCGGTGCACTTCAGACTACAAAGGGGCGCCCCCTGTTTGGAACGAGGGGCTCCAACCAGGGCTGCCAGTGACACAGGAAATCAGGGGTGCAGCCAGCGCAGCTTTGCGACCCTACTCGCGAGGCCTCGGTGGGGGGGGGGCGGGTTCTGCGCCTGTTTCCCACGCGGATCTTACTGGGATCACCCGGACACCGGCGTGGGCGGCTCCTTCCCGTGCCCAGGCGCCCAGCGGCACGACGGCGGGGCTCCCGTGCGGGGTCCGCACCGGGGACAGGAAGCGCACGTTGTAGGCCTGCGGGGGCGGCGCGGCGGGGAGCACCGCGTCCTCCAGGGGGTCGAGCTCGGGCAGCCTCGGGAACTCCCCAAGCATGTCCTCGTCGTTCTCATCCACCAGGAGCTCGGCTTTGGCCTTGGCCTTGCAGTCCGCGCTCAGCGGGGGGTTGAACGCGTGCAGCAGGGGCCCTTTGGGGTCCGCGGCGCTCAGGTACGCGTCTTCGAGCACGTGGAACTCCTCTTCCTCGGCCCGCACCGCCGCCGCGGCCTTCAGGGGCAGGTTCTCGGAAACGAACCCGCCGTCCGCACCAAACAGGTCTGGCACCATCGCCTCTTCGGGGCTGGACATTCCGCCGAGCAGGGCGCCCTCTTCCATGTCCGCGGACGCGGCCTCGGGCCGCGCCCGGCCCGGGGGATCGGCGCGGGCCGCGCACCTGCGACGACGCGGCCGGTCGCGGACTGCGGGGGGAGGGGGCCTCGCCGCCCCGACCGGCTGACGGCAGAAGGGGACCCCGCCGTCCCCCTCCTCTCCTGCAGACCCGAGGCCGGCCCGGGGCCCTGGGGAGACCCGACAGCGTCCGGAGCCTCAGGTCCGGAGGGACGCACCGACAGACTCGAGTTGCGGGAGCGCAGGTGCGGCCGTTGACGGTTGAGGGAGGGGGCGGAGCCAGGGATGAAAGGGGGCGGGGCCGGGGCGGGCGCGAGGCAGTGGGCGGGGCCTGGAGGGAGGCGCGCGCCGTGGAGGGTGGGCGTGGCCCGCGGTGGAGGGGACGCCGCGGGGCGGGGAGGGCAGGTGGGTGGGAGTGAGCGGGGCGGGAGTGGGGCGGGGTCTCAGGCTGGGGAGTTAGAAGCAGGGACCCACCCGGTGGGGGCTGGGCTGGTGACGGTGGGGCGGGGCGCTCGGAGAGCAAACGGGGACCAGGGACCGGCTGTCGCGTGGAGGTGGGCAGAGAAGGGCACTCCCGGGCTCAGCAGCTCCAGGCTCAGGTGGGGACACTGAGGCCCTCAGGCCCGTCTGACGCAGCGCTGGTGGGTCTGCGTAGCTTGACTCCTGACCTTAGTCTTTCAAATGTACCTTTTCTGCCCCGCGCTCAGCAGAGCCGGTGCGGGAGGTCCGCCAGTGGACAGAGGGCCAGGGCCTGGCGCCCGCATCTTCCCAGCCAAGCATACACCTCACATCCTTGGTGCTGGAGCTTGGGACGAGTCACTGAAAACGGGGCGTTGTCCCCAGTCAAGTTTGAACAACCCAACGTTGATGACTGGTGTTGGGGGCGGGGGGCGGAGTCTGACGAGACCAGAAGTAACAAACAGAACTCACACTAATGTAACGCACTCTGTGCGTGGGGAGCGAGCTAAACCCACCCTTCACGGAAGAAGTCAACACTGCAGGGAGTGCAAGCTTGTTTAGGGCCGTGGCCTGACCTGCCAAACCCACCCAGCAGAGCTGACAGGTATTCTGGGGGCGGGAGCAGGGGTGGGCGGGGGTGTCAGGACAGATTCACTGTAACTCCCGGGTACTGTTTCATGTGCTAGTACTGTTCGGGTAAAAATTAAAATGTGAAACACCAACTTCCTAATTTTTTAAAAATAATAATTTATTTATTTATTTTCAGAGAGAGGAGAAGGGAGAAAGAGCAATGTGTGGTTGTCTGTCACATGGCCCTCACCGGGGACCTTGCCCGCAACCCAGGCATGTGCCCCGACTGGGAATCGAACCGGAACCCTCTGGTTCCCAGCCCGCGTTCAATCCACTGAGCCACACCAGCCGGGCCCTAATTTCATTTTTTCAAATTTAAAATTTTTAAACAGCCAAGACAGCAACACTGTATACTACTATTTAGCGTCAAGAAATCCCAAGAAAATTGTATGCGGTTGAGAATTCCCAAATTTAAGGGACAACTTTAAGTGTGCTAGGACTTATCTGAAAATTCAGTCTGGGACGTTCAAGTGGAGCTCCAAAGAAACATTATTAAATTATCACTGTTGGAATTTCCCTGCCACGTGAATGGCCTAAAGCATATTCCTAGCAACTGGTGCACCACAAACACGCTGGACCACAAACAGGGCAGGACTCCACAGAGGGCTCTAGGGCCTTCGGGTTAAAACTAGGAGAGCTCTTTTTTAAATTATATAAGCATAAACCCTCCTACTGGAATGTTTAAATATCAGATAAAGCAGACATTCCCTGGAGCACCACACAGTCCGCTGCCTTGCAAAGTGGGGTCACTGTGAATTAAGTCTTTTCAGCCCTTTCCCTGGGATTTGCATACCCATGTGTGAGGATGGCTTCACCCTAATTTTATGGCTGGAATAATCACCTCGCATTGAACTCAGGTGAGTTCAAGGGCAAGGCAGAGTGCAGCTTGGGCTATGGGGACCTACAGAAAAACGCGAGTGCCTTGGATAGCCTGAGCACGCACGTCACCCTCATTCACGCATTCACACAACGGGTATCGTTGCCGAGCAAGCTCCCACGTGTCGGGCATCACGTCCAGCACGCACCGCCACCTGGACACCAAGCCGGTCACTCGCTGCCCCTAGCTGCTCTTCCAGCCCTGCTGGGTCCCCCTCAGCTAAACCCGTTTCTAAATCAGCCCCTTCCAGGGTCTGCTACTCTCCCCTCCTCCTGCCTGACCCACCCACCGTGATGCCCTGTTTGCCTTGGGCATTTACAGTCCTTTGCTTCGCTACCTCCTTCCACTGGAATCTGATCTCCATCCACAGACAGAAGCTGGCGGGGTCCCCGCCCCCACAGTGCCTAGAACTGAGCTCGGCGCAGTTGGCACTCAGTAAGAACTGCTGAGAAAACGGAATGCGTGCATTCACCGGACAGACGGTTCCTGAGCAGCTACCGTGTCAGGCACTGCTCTAGGCACAGGACGGGGAGTGGGTGGGGGAGTGGAGGTAGAGTGGAAGTCCACAGCCCCACCTAGCAACTGCCCTTCTCACCGGGGCACAGACCCAGTGCCGTCCAGTCTGCCCAACCCCTGGCTTCTTCTGCAGACTTGGCTTCTCACCTTTGTCCCGAGTGCCCGAGCATGTACCTGACTTACAGCCTCATTAATAGAACAAAAGAGGCAAATGCTGCGGTAGACTGGGATTAATGTTTTTATCAATGACAACATTCATGCTGCATTTCTAAGATTTACATCCAAAAGAGCAGATTGTATTTACATGCGATGCACAGTCCAAGATAACAAATTCAAACCACAGCTCCGGTGAGGCCGCGGTTTGCTCCAAATTAAATTAAACACATAATACTCTTACCTCTTCCTTTCAACATGTACAGTAAAAATCCACTCTTCTGTCTTTTAAGGAATATAAAAATTGCATTGACAACGGCACTGATTTGCAAAAATATTTCAAACCTGAGAGATAAGCCCAAATATATTTGAGTGCTAACACGTGGACATTTGCACGCTGGATAACACAGACTGGTCAGTGGTCAGTGATGTGTGATTTTAGGTGGCTCTGAGGGGCCCGCAGGCTTTGCCTGGAAGTCCCGCTGCCCGAGGCAGAGGGGGCTGCGGCCCCCCACCCCCTGGACTGTGTACCACAGCTGAGCAGGGGGCTTTCTTACTATGGGTTTGTCTTTTTTTTTTTCTTTCTTTTCCTGTTCTCACTTCTTGCTTTTAAGAGAAAATCATCTTTGGCCCACCAGGTGGGGTTTTTACATTACAGCACGGACAGGAATGAACCCGCCTGTCAGGCCAGCGCCTGCTCCTCCTCAGCAGGCAGC
>PVJI01016771.1:0-37432 GCA_004026765.1 Micronycteris hirsuta
GCGTTCAGGTGTCGCCCCTTGGGTGGTCTCAGACAGCTCACTGTGCCCTCCCGAGACCATTTCCTTGTCTGTAAAATACTTTGTGGGTAGTTCTAAGGACTAAATCTGACCGTACATGTCAACACGTATGTGGGCTTACGTCCTTCCCTCTGACTTTGCTTTCCCAACTGTACGAGAGGGATAAGAATATCTTCTTCTCAGGGTGCTTGTGATGATCAAATCATAGAAGCAACAGTAAGTTTGTGTGGGACATACTGTTATCTCATTCATTCAGTCCATTTAAGTGTCCAATGAAACTGGCCAAGCTCGCTAGCTCTCTGTTCTTTCTGTTTAATCTCAAACTAACCTTTCTAATCCATTTGTCTCCCTGTTTGCTCTTTCTATATTTATCTCCTCTATTTTATTTACTTAACCATATATTTCTATTTTTATTGATCTTTGTATTTTTCTATTTAATCTATGTATCCATATATCTATCTAAATTGAGTTATGTATGTTTTTTAATGTATCTTGTATTTTTATTTATTTCTCTAGTCCATATCTTTGATCTATTCCTTTATATAACCTTTTTTCTCTCTCGCACTCTATCTGCTTGGCTGCGCATCCATCCACACACTTGACACGCCCAGCCATCACAGTGTGAACTCCAGTGGCAGTGCAGCATTTTCCTGAAAGTGAAGGTTATCTCTTCCAAAGGTGGTTTCTCTCAAAGCCCAGATGGCCCCTCCCCCTGCTGGTAGACTGGAGACGATAGCTCTGAGAAATTTATTTTGGTTAAGACCTCTCACACAGATAAATACATTTTTCTTAAAAGATTTTTATTAGAGAGAAGGGAGAGAGAAAGAGAGGGAGAGAAACATCAACCGGTTGCCTCTCGTGCCCACACGTCAGACGTGTGCCCTGTGCAGGAAGTGAATCGGTGACCTTTCGCCCTGCGGAACGATGCCCAACTCTGCCCACCCAACTGAGCCACACTAGTCAGGGCTGCATTACATTTTAAGCAAAGGGAAATGACTTGCATGCGTAGTGTTTTATGTGGATATTAAGGTGTATGCATAGTACATGTAAACTAATTCCTATTAATTCTTCAACATCAAATTTGAAATGCAGTCCAGCTGAAAAGCAGTTATTGCTTCCAATCGAGTACAGAGACATAATGTAAGAGTTTAAATACTGTATAGACTGCGCTATATATAAATTGTTATTTAGTGAATTTAAAACAGCCAACAAAAGAAATACCTACTTTTAGCCCAAGTCTTGTATTAGGTAGATGTATGCATGTGTGCTGAGAGTTGAGTTGCAATGAGTGCCACTTATATCGGGAGGACCGGAGGTGCCAGTGAGCAATGGCTAGTCTATGCCCTGCAGGCAATGAGGGCTGGGGCAGGCATTCTTTTCTGAGAATCAGAGGAGGCTAAGAGATGTTTCTACTGTCTTAAATAATTTGAAATAGTTGGCATTATATGAACCTACAGATTGTCTAATTGCTTGCTAACATCAATTCCTTAAAAAATTATATAATCAGTAAAGCTACTTACTTTATATGTGGAGCATTTTTATTTTGGTGTTTTAAAAACATGTTGACTTTTTATTTTATTGAGACGTAACTCATATATAAAATTCACCCTTTAAATTGTCCAATCTAGTGACTTTTAGTATATTCACAAAGTGAGTTGTTTTGGATATTTTTAATGTCAGTTAAAAGTTGTCAGCCTTAATATTCCCCTTTCTGCTCTAGTTCAAGCTGTTAACACATTGGTCTTGTTCCATGCTTTTCAGACCTTCCTCCAGAGTTGTACATTATGTAACTGTTTGGCACTGCAGCAGAATTTAATTTTGCAACAGTGTATGATTCGCAGGTGGAAGGCAGTTTGTGTCTGCAAAAAGGTGGTTTAGATTTACTGAGGTGAATAGCAGCTTATTCCAGGCACAGGCTCATGCTGGATGGCGTCTTGGTAGCTAAGCAGGCCGTTTAATGGGTTGGGACTTTGCTGAGGGTCTCTTCTGCCTTCTTGTACAGGATCCTCATACTCTGCACACCCTGGTGAAGTCCAGGGAGGTTGCATGAAATGCACCACAGAACTTCAGAACGTCAGTGCTGCAAGGTCGCCTGGGTGACAGAAAAGCTCCACCTACTACACTCCCTCAATTTAGACTTGATGAAACGTGGCCCAGGATGTGAAGTGATGTGCCCAATGTCAGAATGACAGAGCAGCAGATCTGGGACTTGAACCCTGTATCTTGGTCTAATGCCCATTAATGATCTTGTTTGGCTTTTGATCAGTTTTTGACAATATACCAGACTGCCCTAGGACAAGCAGTACTATAAAGCTTTATTGGGAGGTCACAAAATATGGTGGAAACAGAAGACCTGGCTTCTTATCCTGCTCGACTCCTTATTAGCCATGTGATCTTAAAAGTCATTTAACATCTCCCAGCCTTGATTAATTTATATTCTAGAAGTGTGCTGTCTAGTAGAAATATAATGTGAACTGCATTTCGAAAAGTAAAAAGAATCCCTGGCTGGTGTAGCTCAGTGGATTGAGCGTGGGCTGTGAACCAAAGGGTCGCCAGTTCGATTCCCAGTCAGGGCACATGCCTGTGTTTTAGGCCAGGTCCCCAGTGGGGGCCACGTGAGAGGCAACCACGCATTGGTGTTTCTCTCCCTCCCTTCCCCTCTCTCTAAAAATAAATAAATAAAATCTTTAAAAAAAAGTAGAAATAGGTGAAATAGTTTTAATATTTTACGTAACCCCACATATCCAAAATATTATTTCAATTTGTAATCAATATGAATGTTATTAATGAGCTACGGTTTATTTATTGATTGATTTTTAGTAAGTCTTTGCAAACCATTGTGCTTTTTTGCCTTATAACACATTTCAATTTGGACTAGCCACATTCCCAGTGTTTAGTATCCACATGTGAAGAAATCATAGAACCTTAGAATATTAGAGTTGGAAAAGTGCTTAGAGATCATGAAAGGAGCCACACATTGTAGATTCTTAGGCCCAGTTATAGTCTGTGGCCCCATTTTGTTTGGTTTCCAGTTAAACTTTTTGAACCCGAATGCCTTTTAGACAAGCGTGTGCCGCTGGTTTGCCCGTCGCCCACCGTCTCTCTCGTTACCGGTGTCATCAGCCACATTGTTTGCCCATCTAGATCGGCCTCCAGTTTTCAGCTGGCGAAGCTCAGGCTTGGAGAGGAAGTGATTGTCCAAGGTCAATAGCTAGTTAGCAGATCCGAGAATAGAAGCCAGTCACTGGGCTCTGAATGTGCTCTTGTTCTGTTAAATTACAGTGCCAGTCAGTTGTGTCCCTGCTTCTATCCCCGGATTGTTGTGAGGTCCAAGTGAGCTGAAGCGCTCTGCAGATGCGATGTGGTAGCAAGATCGTGTCTGCTGGACGGGGCGTGTGGTGAAGCCTTCCGCTTAACAAGTTTAAGCTTCATATGTGAACTGTGGCAGACAAAGACAAATACCATATGATTTCAGTTATATGTGGAATCTAAAAAAACAAAATGAACACACAAGACAGAAACAGACTCATAGACACAGGGAACAAACTGATGGTTGCCAGATGGGCTGGAATGGGAGGCTGGGTGGAAGGGTGAAGGGATTAAGAAGCACAGACTGGCAGCTACGAAAACAGTCACAGGGCTGTGAAGCACGGCGTCGGGAACAGTCAGTGACACTGTAATGACTGTGTGTGGTGTCAGGTGGGTGCTGGACTCGGGGGGGTCACTCAGGAGGCTGTGGACGTGTCTTAACCACCGTGCCGTCACACCCAGAACAAGCAAACATTGAATGTCAGCTGCAACCAAAAAAAAAATTAAAACAAAAGTTTATGCTTAAATCATATATTTTAACCTGTTATTTAAAAATGTTCATATATTTTTTCTAACAAAAAGTAACACAAGCGTATATTTTAAAAGCTATAGAATGTAGAGAAAGATAGCTTTCACATGGTAGCTGTTGAATAAGTTTGTTGAATGAATTAGTAGAAAACAAACTCACATATTTCTGTTCCTTGACAAACTACTAAGAGTATGTGGCCTTGTTTCCTATTTATAGAGTTAAAACATCTACTATTATGCTATATATGAATTTTGTGTCTTGCCTTGCTCTACTCAGCACTGAGCATAAAAATCACACAAGTTTTGGTAACCACTTGGTTTTCAGACTTGTGTTCTTTCCCATCATTCGGGACTAATGTTCTCTCACCTCTTTTGTTCCCCTTCTGCTTGGTAAAGATGCCGGCGAGCTGTATGTTTGGGGAAGCAACAAGCACGGGCAACTGGCTTCCCAGGATGCTTTCCTTCCTGCGCCCCAGGGAATAGAAGCTCATTGGTTTCAGAGTGAAAAGGTCACCGCTGTCTGGAGTGGGTGGACACACCTGGTTGCCCAGACAGGTAAGGAAGCAGCAGAGAATTGGTGGTTGGTAAGAGCAGCTGTGGGGGACAGCTGTCTAAACAGTCATGGATGCTCAGGAGTAAGTAGGTTGGATTCTGCCAACGAGAAGTTTTTAGGACTGGGAGGGGGAGCACCTCAGATCTGCTTCTGCAGGCAGCCAGATGTATGGCTTTTCCTCTCTGAATCGCCGGTTTGCACCCAAAAAGGCAAGACTGGGTTAGGTTATCGCCTTCTGGCCCTAAGAGTCCACGAGGTTTTGGAAAGGAACCCATTGCAGCAAGCACCACCCGGACATGTGTCCAGGCTGTTGGGGAGGCTGCCGCGTCATCGCTGAAGAGAGGCCTCTGTTTGCATTTCCACCCGAGTGTAAATTCAAGGCAGCAGAAACTGTTACCTTAAAGGTAAATAGTGGGGTGGCAAAAGTAGGTTTACAGTTGTGCGTTCACGAAACAGTTTATTTTGTATGATTATTTGTTATTGTATTTTCCATGCAACAAGTGCAAGCCTGCTTTTTCCAACCGTTGTTTGAGGCAGGAGCGTTATTTTGAGTCATAGCTGGCATGGTGTTTGGATTTAAGTTTTTTTTAACCCTACTGACCTGTGTGCATTGGCTCAGACATCCCGTGTGCTCCCTGAGATGTTGTCTTCCGCCCTGCCACCCGCTTTTGGCACTTTTATCTTTACTTGAGTCTGCGTTTGTTTCTCATCCTTCCCTTAGGGCAGTTCTTTCCTGCTCTTCATATCCCTGACTTTGTTCTGTGGTTTGTGTCTTCGTGGCCATTCTTCTTTCCCGCCTTCTGAGAGCTCCTGCTGGCTTACACTGAGGTTTCCAGACAGGTAATTCGTGATTCTTAAGGTCCGTAATCTTGTCAAGGCCTTCTGAGCTGCAGGGGCTCTTTCAGGAGTCCCCTTGCCTGCTCCTGGCCTGCTTATTAGCCAAACCTGGCTTTCTGTGCTCCCGAGTATCTGGTGAGTGTCATTCCAGCACTACTGGCTTTCGTGGGTTTTCAGGTCGGCGTCGGTTATCCTTGGTAAGTCACACCTACTGCTCACTGGAACACGCAGGCATAGACTTACGGGTATTCATCGTTACGATGCTTTTAAATGGTCTTTTAAAACCATTTACAACCACTTTGGAACAGAGGCCTGTATTACAAAGGTGTTTAATAAACTGTATAAAAAAACTTCAGAGGCTGCTCAAAGGAAAGTGCATGATTTATTTGGAGGGAAATCATGACTCTCCTCCAGAAGGTTCGGCCTGCTTAAGGATGGGCAACATCTACAGGATTTTTTCTTAAAAAAGACTCACTGAGCATGATGGCTGCTTGTCTGTGTAGTTGTTAATGTCTGTCTTCTGCAGACAACAAGCTCTGTGAGAGAAGGCGCCATAGGATCTCTACTGTCTAGTAGCGAATGTATTCAGTTCCTGCAGCCAGCTGAATCTGGTTAAGAGACAAAACGCCTTCCTTCGCACGCTCACAAAGTGGGGTAGACAGCTAGTACTCCTGACGTCTTTCCTTGGACCCACTGGTTCATGACCAGAAGGCCTCAGTTTGTCTCTTTGGATTCAAAAGTCCAACCAAATCAGTCATCATTTATTGGGAACCTGTTGAGCAATATCCTTATCAGCCTTGGAGAAACAGGAGAGAAGACACGGGCCATGCCCTTCCACTGGAACGTGTAGACAGGCTGAAACGTAAGAACACAGAGGAGGAAGGCTTGGCTGTTCATCCGTCCATCCTCCCGTCATACGTACGGCGAGGACTGTTCATGTACCATCACCGTACTTACTAGATGTAAGCCCTGCCCTCAAGGAGCCCACTGTCCACTGGGGGGGCAGCTCTGTTATGAAAACTCAGTACATGGCAGCATGAGAGGAGCAACAATAGAGCTGAGTACATCCCAGACGCAGCATAGAAGCCAGCGGGCATGTGAGTAACTGGGTATTAACAGGTAGGCGTCTCAAGGTTAGTCAGTCTTCCAAGAATTGCTGTGCAGCGAAATACACTTACTACCGAACGGTGGTGAGTTCGGTTGAGTCTGTCAGTAAACCCTTTAACTAGTCAGGTAGCTGACTCATGAAAGATGTGGAAGATGCCGCTTCTTTGATTCTGGCTTTGAGCCGTTGTAACCGATGCTGGTTTCCACTTCTGGGCCAGCAGCCCAACCTCAGGTGGGGGGTGGGAACCCACGTATGTGACACTGAGTCACCCCAGCTGCTCTGGAGCTTAGCTTCAGGTCTCCACCTCCACTTGAGAGCATGGTTTTTTTTGGTAATGTTTCAGCTGTTTAATTAACTTGTTAATTCAGATCGCTTGTTTATATACTTGTCACTTTCCCCTTTCTCCGGAGTTCAGAATGGTTAGGAGCTGGGACGTTTGCGTGTCCTGGTCGCTGCGCTGAATGCGGGTAAATGGGAGCGTGCTGCCCTTTCATTTACCGCTGTTGTGCTCCATCTGGCAGCCCTGGAAGCCTTTGCCCGGGCTCAGTGTCATTGAGAAGAAACACCCAGGGCCTCGGGTTTAATCAGACTCAGCAGCTCGTGTTAATGGGAACAAGATTTGCTCACAGGGTCAGAAGCAGCTCATTAGTGGAACAAGGAGTTATTTACCTCCAGTTGTTTTCACAAGCGCCGGTGGTGAGTTGTGCCCAGGACCGACCTGCAGGCCACATTAGCACAGAGGCTGCTCCCAGTCTCCTTTGGGAAGGCCTTGTGGGATGCTGATTAAAAAAGAGTTTCTGCACGGTGACCGTGTGTCTGTCCAGTAAGGTGGGACGGGGTGGGGTGGCGTGGGCTAGGGTGAGAGGGGGGGAATGGGTTCTGCTTTCCTTTCTCCATAGGCCCTAGACCAGTGCTTCTCAACCCTGGGGGGCATTTGCCATGTCTGAGGACATACTCGGTTGTCACAACTAGGGGGTGCTATTACCATCCAGTTGGTAGAGGCCACGGATGCTGCTAATCATCCTACAATGCAAGGGCATCCCTCGCAACAAAGAGATACCCAGCCCGAAATGAATGTTAGTTGAGCCAAGATCGAGAGACACTGCCCAGGACTGCTGCCCCCAGGGGTAGGTGTGCAGCGAGGCGGTTCACATGGTGTCAGGATAACTTGACAGTTTGTATGGGAATCTGGATGCAGTCTCTGCCCTCCCCCTTCAGGAGTCTGGTGCCTGCCTGCAGTGTTTGCGATGGAAAAATACTTTTCTCTGTTAGTCAGAGGCACTTGGAAAGAGTCCAGGCGAACCTGTTCTAATCTGGGAAAGTTGGCAAGGGTACCTGTGTCTCGGGCTGGGGAGGCTGCATTCTAGAAACCTGTCTCAAGCTGCTCGATGTCCCTGATCATTGTTCTCGGGAACTTCATGGGACTCCTGGGTGACTTTATCCAGGCTCAGTGACCTGCAGCCATCTTCTCTGAGCTTCACGACTTCCTGGCCCGAGGTGCTTCTAGTGAGAGCTGGATGGCAGGTCTGGGTGCCTTCCTAGCTTGGTGACGTTGGTTAAGTCACCTCACCAGTCGGGGCTTCAATTTGCTCATCTCTCTAGCAGGGTATTCAAACCTGCCTGCATTCTACATAGCTCTGCGAGGAGGCTCAACTGAGTGAATCTGTGTGAAAGATCTCAACTGTTCGTGAAGTGCTGTGTGCACACAGAAGGGAGAGGTGCCTGAGGTTGGGGTGTGTGAGCATATTAAGGAGTCAGCAGTTGCTTTTAGAAAGGCTTCTATTTCGATGAGGTCTGTGCAGAGCTCGAGGTGCCAGCTTCTCCCCTGAGGGCTCATGAGCTGGCCAGGAATGTGATGCTCCATATCCAACTCTGACAGGCAAAGCTTTCTAGAGCCTTTCACTTAACATGCATCAGGCAAGTGGCTTTTTAATGTTATCAACAGTTCGGAAGCGCTTCGTGGCCTTATACACAATTTTCCTCGTTAAAGTCTCCGATCACAGTATCGTTCCTTGGTGGTACCCATCCCCCCGTGTAACTGTAGACATCGATTTGTGTCTTGTTTGTTTACTGCTCAGCCTGTAAATTCCCTGCCAGCGTTGTCTGTCTCACTCACAGCTCTATCCTCAGCACCTGGCCGAGGCCTGGCGCTTAGCAGATGACCAGTAACTAACTGCTGAATGAATGAATGGATGGCAGGGTGGAGAGAAACGTGGGCTTTGAAGCCGCACAGGCCGAAGTTGGAATCTCAGCTCTGGGTGGCTGTGGGCAGCACCTCCTCTCTCCGTCTCTGTTGTCGCCCTGGCGCAAGCCACTGCCGCTTCTTGCCTGGATCCTGCAGTGGCCCCGACCGGTGTCCTCATCTTCCCACACTCACTTCCTCTCCCTTCCAGTCTGCTTTCTTACCTCATCTGGAATATCTTTTCCAATGCATCGTGACACGTTCCAACAGCTTCCTATTGCTCCTGTGAGAAAAACATGGTCCTCGGTGCTCGGCCCTCTGCTTCCCTTTCCAGCCCCAGCGCTTACCGTGCTAGCTCTTGACCGCTAGCTGTCTCCACTCTGGCCTTTCCTTGGTCCCTTGAACACATCATGTATTTCCCACTGCAGTGCCTTTGCACCTGCTGTTTTCTGTTTGGCACATGTATCTCTGTACTCCATTTTAACATCATTTTTTTTTCTCCCTCCAGGCTTCAGCTGAGTCATCACCTCCTCAGGGAGGACTTTCCTTGACATCCCGACTCATCACTTTTCCCTTTTCTCTGTTCTCAGACCACTACCACCTGTCCTTTGTGCTATTTTTTTGTAGTATTCCATGACTAGTGCCCCTTCCCGCTAGACTGCAAGCTCCGTGAGGGCAGGGGCCATGTTTGTTTGGCTCAGGGTTGTGTTCTCAGCGCTCAGCGAAATATTTGGCACATGCGAGGTAGGTACGCAGTAAGTGTTGGACAGATGAATAAACCTAACTTTTCTGAGCTTATTTTTTTCATTAGGAAAATGGAGTATTGCTGACCTTGGCTGAGAACTAAATGAGATGCTTCCAGCACCCAGCACAGGACTGAGCTCCCATGTGGGTTCTGTGCACATCAGCTTCCTCTTCCCTTTGAAACCCTGGAGCCCTCTGGAGGTCAGATGCCCCATAGCGCCTCCTTCTGGCTGAGGTCTCTGAGGGGCTGGATATGAATGTCTCTGCGTAGGTCACAGGTTGATTCAGAGCTCTCCTGGAGAGTGCAGAAAGACCAGTGCTTAATGCCAAGTGCTGGCTGCTGGTGATTAATTAGACTTTCAAGAGGAATGATTTATACAAGATCTGAACCTTAATGTGGGGTTGGCCGGAATGTCCAGAATCCGGTTGGTTTTGGGATGCTGGAAGCTTTCCCTGAGCCATGAAGTATCCCAAAGTAGTCTTGTGGTCTCACAATGGCTGTGGGTTGAAAAAGTTCAAATAGCAAGTGCTTGACATTCTTTGGTTTCTCCAGTGTCACCTGAGAAAGTCCTAGAATGTTCGACCTTTTAGGGAATCAGAGATAGAACAAGAAACTTCCTCACTTTGCAAAAGAAAAGATTGACTCAAAGAGGAGAGAAAGGGACTTTATGGCAGCATTTAAACTGGAAATCCAATTCTGCTTTTCAGTAAATTCTTTCCCTTCCTGTCGCTGTCCTCCTGGTTCTTGGTTATATCCTTTAGTTGAGAGACTTTTTATTCTTTTTCTCTAACGTGGGCGATTGCATGACATATGTGGAAGGGATCACTCTCCTTTCTTCAAGTGTCACAGACCAAGAAATATTTTATTGCATTTGATATCTAAGCATTAGTGAAATCCAAGCCCAGCCATTGATTCACACTGAACCGAGTTTATAAATATACCTAATGCTGATTTTTCTGTTTTGGGGCCAAGATCCCTGCCAGAATAGGGTGACAGTGTATATTACAACATCATCTTTGGGACCATATATCATGAAACCTCAACCGAGCTCAGGGAGATTCTGACCTCATGGGCTCTATTTAAAGAAGGTGCTTTGGAATGAGGTTCGTGTTTTAGAACTTTGAAAACCCAGTGGCTGAAAGTCAAACCAAGCGCAAAGGACTATTTTGAAATGGACAGCTTTTGTTTATTGTTAAAGTCATTAGTTTTTATCCTAGGATCCTCAGAATGTCAGGAATGGAACTTAGAGCTCGACTGGCCTGACTCCTCAGTTTACAGATGGGGAAACTGAGGACCGGAGAGGGAGCAGCACCAGGAGTGAGAAAAGGAGCTAGGACAGAACACAGGTCTGCTGGCTCTCGGGGCCGTGCTCTGTCCACCTCGTCACAGTCTCTCGAGAGAGGAGGAGGAAGTGAGGATGACTTAACTAATCACACCCAGAGACCTGAAGCAGGAATAATAGTTCCTTCTGTCCATGAAGTTCTGCTTCAGGAAAACACTGAAATGCGCAGCCATGCAGTCCCTTAATGGGTTTGTGCGTGGAACTGAAACCAGGAGATGGTGCCCTGGGAGCGAGGTCCAAAGGCTCTTCCAGGATTCATGGAAGCAGCTGCATTTCCATTTGTGATAATACAATAGTGATCGGAGCTCTCATGGCCCACTTTAATCACTATCCAGTGCTTTCACATCCGTTTTCTCAAATGAAGTTGGTGAGGCGGGTGTTATCCTTGCTTTCACAGACAAGGCCCCCCTTTGGTTAGCTGTGAAGCCCTTGTTCACAGAGATGGGCAGAGCTAAAACTTGAACCTGATTTATTTGTCCCCAAGCTTGCTGCTCTGATTCCAAGTTGTGTGTGTCTCCGAATGCCCTAACTCATTAACTGAGCTTTTGCCAGTGACTTTCCCAAGCAATAAGGAAGGTAATTCTTAGTTATCCTTGGTCGTTCAGCAGGTATTTGTGGAACGCTCACTGACATGTGTATAGTACTATACTTCAGACGACAAGGGAATATAAAATACGGAACGACTTTCTGGAAGCTTATTGGGTGAACAACTGAAATATTTAGTAGAAGAATAAAAGAGAATGTGACCAAGAGCCACAGGAGTGGCCCAGACACTGCGAGGTGACATTTGAATGGGTGGAGAGCTTGGGACTTGGTTCTGTTGCTGTCTTTCTGTCCTCTGGCAAGACATAAAACTCTCTGGTGTCCTTTTTCCCAGTTGGACGATAGGAGGTTGTGGATATAATGATTTCTAAGGGCCATTTCAGCTCTGAAATTCTGTCTTATTAAAAAAAAATGGCTTAAGGAAAGAATTATGGATGTTAGAATATTTAGAATATTGCCATTCATTGTTGCCTGATTTATAATGACAAAAACAGATGCATGGAAACAAATGAAACTATAGGGGGACTGGTTACCTGTAGTCTATTATTTTGGAATACATAGCCATTAATTAGAATGTTTTAGATGACATTTAATGACAGAGGGTTGTGCTCATCATATAGTAAGTGAGAAGAATAGATTACAATAAGTTACTACACTGCAACTTCTACTTCTTTAAAAAGGGATGTTTGCATAGAAAAGACTAGAAAGAAATATGCCAGAATATTATCTCTGATTGGTGGGATTATGAATGAATTTTATTTTCTTTTATATTTTCTATGCTAATATGTAACTTCCAGTGTGACTCTACCCCCCATAAATGTTAAAGCTAATGAATAAAATTCCTTGCCCTTTGGTGTAGGGATGGCCGCTTTGCCACCATTCCTGTGTATAAGTCCTTGACGAATCACTTCCACGGGCCTCAGTTGGGAGGGCGCATGGAAAAGAGGCAAGAGACTGTAGAAGGAGGCAGGAAAGAGAGGATCTATTTTTGGCTCAGTGGTGAGTCAGTTTTGTGACCTCAGGCAAGTCCCTTCTGAACATCCCAGAGCCTTGGTTTCCTTATCTGAATAGTTAGGAGGTCACAAAATGTCCTCTGAGCTCCAAGATACAGTTGTTCCTAAGGATGGAGAATTTCTCCAATGGTGTGGAACCTGCTCAGAGGCCTCTTTGATTCCTGGAGGCTGGCATCCTTGCTTTTTCTCCCTCTCCTTTGCACCTGGGCAAGCCCATTTCTGTTCAGAGTTCAGGGTGGGATTAAACGGAGTTCAGTGGTAGGGCTCAGAGCTGAGAGAACGTAGTGACAGCTTTAAGCCACTAGAGGGAAGCATTGTTTGATTAGTTCCTCCTTTCTCGTATCTGCTCTGCAGGTGAAGAGTAGCCTTGATTTGGTTTCAAATTCTAGAATTAAAGGACTTTGAAGATCATCCAGGAGAGCCCCATTATGCTGCAGGTGTGATGTAATAGAGTCCAGAAAAGGCAAGTGACCTCCAGTATGTTTTTTTCCCCCGGTCTGCACTATAGGGTTCCGGAGTAGGCTGCAGATAGAGCAAGAGGGTAGTCAGCTGAGCCCGCAGACAGTTCCCATGATTACATAAGAATCTAAGGGATCTGCTTGTATACACCTTTACTGAACTCCTCTGGCCAGGTGCTGAGAGGCCTGGAGGTAGAGAGTCTCCTGTGGTGGGGGAAGCCCACGCAGACACAAGCTGCTACATCAGTGTCTTTCTAACCTCTGGTGGGCTGCCTGGCCCAGGGTGCAGGCTGCGGGGGTAGCTTGGAGGCTGGTTTGTGGCCGACCTGCAGGTGTCCTTGTGATTGAGGTCCTCCAAAGTCAGGAGATACCCCGGGCACTGCCTCTTCGTTATTACCAGTGGATTTCTACAAGCATTGCTCACATGTTCACATGCCTGGCCTTACCATTTCTTTATTGAGGTTTGCAAGGAATCCTGACAGTTTATTTCCCACCTTTCAAAGGCTTTGTTTTTCTTGGCCTGGGCTGACTTTACTTTTGGTTTCCAGGGTGCCCACCAGCCCTAAGCATTGTGGTAAAGTGGAATTGTGCACTGATCTGGGAGCCAGGCAGCTGTGTGACCTTGGGTAGGTCATTTCCTCTCTTTGGGTAGGGAGGTCAGACTCTCAGCTGCAGTGTGTCATCTCTGCTAGAGAGATAAAGTTCTGGTGTTATTTTTGGTTTGTTTGGCAATGAATACCCATTGATCTGTGGTGCAGAGAGGTGCAGTGTGTGTCAGGCTGAAGCAGAAGGAGGATTCACTCTTAGAAATAGGTGCATTCTAATAAGGGGGCTTGACAGGGGCCTGGCTAAAGCCAAGTACAGCTGGCCGTGGAGGACCACTAGATGGCAGCAGTGGGCAGGCAGACAGCCTTGGGGGTGAGGTGGGTAGGGCCAGCATCCAGAGTCAGAATTAGCAAGGTCAAAGCTGAGAGGGCCGCCCCGCCCCCCCTCTTTTTATGGATGGGTGAACTTAGGCCCAGGGAGGAAAGGGGTTTACCTAAGGTCTCACCATGAATTAAGAACCAGCTATCTCCTTGCTTGTAAGAAGAACCGAGATTGGTTTGGCCTCTAGCTGGCTGCCCTATGAGTCAAGAGACAAGGGCCTGGGCCCTGGGCCAGCGAGCCAGAGGTAAGAAGGGAAGGGGACAGGAGTTAACTTTCTGCCTTGCCCCTGGTTTCTTCGAGTGTCTGGTCCTAATGATTTCCACCCTCCCACCTGCAGGAAGGACAGTGTCCACTGTCTTTGCTGCTTCCCCCCATCGGCCCCACTCTCCTTCAGGCCAAGGCCCTCCTATCAGGCTGTGCTGTGATGGAAACTTTGCCAGGGGTCCTCTCACAGTCCCTACTCCCCACAGATGGGCAGCCCATGGCCTCATCAGAGGCCCACTGTAATAAGATGTGAGTTAGCACAATTGGTTGGACAAAATTTTTTAAAACATTTCCCGGGGGTCAGAGTAGGGCAGGGAACCAGTCTTTGCCAAGCACTGGCCACGTGCAGGGTGCCCTGCCGGGTGCTGCCGCTTACAGTGTCCTCACAGCCCTGGGAGGGAGGGCTTATGTCTGAGAGGTGAGGTGCCTTTCCTCTGGCGGTCCCCTCTGCCAGGCGCGCTCGTCTCTCTGGTCCCCACGAGCTATTGCCACACTCCATTGCTTTCTGTCCAACCGCCCTCTCTCCCAGGGGCCCGCCCTGCCCACCCCGTTGGAAATAGCCGCTGCCTCTCTGTCCCAGCCTCGCTCTTCTCCCGCCGGCTTTATTTTTCACCATATCAGTTTTCATGGCCCGAAACCGTAGTGTCGTCATTGTTTACTTCCTTGCTGTCCCTGTCTCCTCACCACACGCGAGGCCCATGGGGTTAGGAACTGGCTGTGCTGTGTTTCCCCCTGGCGCTCCCCGGGGTGGGGCAGAGGCTCAGTGAGAGCCAGGTCCAGGGGACGGCTTGCACTTTTGCACGCGGACGCTGTGCTGTTTTCAGTGGCTGTGCTGAGGAGACCCAACCTGTGTCCCTGCCCACTTCCCGCCTGTGGGAGCAGCCCCAGGCTGAGGGCCTCATTCCCTGAGGCCGACAGCCAGGCCTGGTGCCCCAGGACTTGGGGGCCAGCTTGGCTCCTGCTTGTCTGCCAGGCCTTGGCGTGGGTCCCCTCCTTCCCTAACTGTCCACGGTGGTTGGGGGCAGCAGGCGAACTGCGAGCTCACCAGATGGTCTGGGGAGGGCTCGGAGGTCCCTGGCAGAGAACTCCGTTTCCATTCAAGGAATCCTCTTCCTCTTTCCTGGTCGGATTGATTTGTTCCCGGAGCTCTCTGAAAGTGAGCTCTAAGTGACCAGGCTGTAACTTCGCCATCATTTCAGGTTCCTGACAGATGGCACTGTGCGTGCCCTTTCTCAGGGGACCTTGCCTGTCTCTCGGGAACGCTCAGTAACCATAGTGACAGCCAGGGCCTGCAAATGCCCTTGAACGGGTGCCAAAATGGAAGTGGTCCATTTTGAGGAATCTTGGGTCAGCTTTTTCCTAATAGGACAGAGACTTTCTACCTTAGGAGAAAGCCCGATGTGGCCAAAGTGGCCCTGAAGAGCCAGGTTCAAGTTCTAATTTGGCTGCTTGTTGGCAGTGCGATCTTGGTTGGGCAAGTCATTTAGCCTCCGTGGGCCTGAATACCACCATCCGTTAAATGAGAATCAGACTTCCTAATTTGCCTGCCTCACAGGGATATGTCATGTCATCCGCTCCTTCACACAGTCCTTCCTTCATTCCTTTGCTGTGTTATTGAACAAGTATTTGTGGACTAGGCAGAGGTCAGGGGAGGACCTTCCAGCATAGAAGTGGGAAGTGCACCCTGGTGCAGTTTGCTCAACACGGGGCCAGACAGAATGCGAAGGGGCTGGGAACCTGCAAGTGTGACAGGCACGGGTCCTTGTGCAGGCTTTGCTCTGGGCGCAGCGGAAGGACAGTGAGGTTTCTGTGGGGAGGGGAGGCCCTGCCTCAGGGTGGCTCTCGGAGGCTCCCCCATGGAGGCTGCAGGCTTGTGCTTTGCTTCAGTCCTCATCTCTGGCTGATTTTGAGGTGCTCTGGGTCCTTGGGGGCCCCGTGCCCCGTGAACTGGGGTGGTTATCAGAATCCACGAGATCAGTAGGGACTGGCATTATCTGGTTCACAGGGCTGCTTTCTGGAAAGTTGTCTTGGGCCACATGGACGGTCACCTAGGAAGCCACCACCGTGGCCTTCCCGCTTACAGCGCTTCTCAGGAGCCTCAGGTGAGCTGCTCTGGGGCTCCTCCCACACCGCCCGAGGATATGGAGGTGTGCGGGATAAACTCACATTTATCAAGGACGAGCTCTGTGCCAGGCACTTCTCCAGGGCTTTACGGAATCATCCATTTCATCCTCACCCAGTTTGCCCAGCACGGCTCACTCCCATGTTACATGCGAGTGGAGTGAAGAGCAGCGAAGGGACGCGGACTCACCCCGTCTCGTTTCTTAGCCTTGCTGTGTGCAGTGTGGAGCGGAGGTGGACGGCGTCACCCCGCCAACGCCGAGGGCGCTGTGAGGCTCGGGGGAGATCCTGGGTGTGGAAGCACTTTGTAAGCCGGAGATAACCGTGTGCACAGGCAGGGTCGTCACTGGCACTGCTTCCCAGGGAGATGACTGGAGGCTTGCCTGGGCCTTTCCTGCCTGGGCCGCTAGAAGGTTCTCACCTTTGGTTTCTCCTTCGTGTGCTTCCTCCTGCCAGCCCTGGCGTCCGTGGCTTCGTCCACCACTTCTCTCCTTTAAGCCCATGAATAGGAAGGCACTGCTTTTTTTAAAAAAAAAAACAAAAACAAAATTAACTCTACGGTACAAAACTAATATCAAAGTAAGCTTACTTTTTTTTTTTTTCCATTTTGGTGAAAACAGTACTAAGTCATGGAATTAAAATGCTGGAAAGCACTGTTTCATCCTTATTTGTAACTTGAGAACACAGAAGCTCAGGGAGATGGTCCCACAGCTACCAGATGCAGAGCCCAGATCAGGGCCCCCCCACTGCCCCACATGGCCCCCCCAAGGGAGACTTCAAGGGCTTTGTCTAGAGGAAGAATCCAGTTAATACGTTTCATTACACCAGCCCCTTTATGTAACAGGGCTGTTTCCGGGTCCCGACAGATGGTCCATAGTAACAGTGCTCTGCTGATTGGGTTGGAGCCGTTCCTATGAAATGAAAAATCCTGTGCAGCAGATGCCTTTCCCAGTCCCTGGCCACAGAGAAGTCAGCGTCTCCAAGGAAGGCGTCGTGGCTTTGGTCCTTTCTGTGTCCTGTGTGACTGCAGGTGAGGGCCATCAGAGGAGTCTTAAAGCAGGTCAGGTTTTTACAGAAGGCGGGCATTGATACAGGGTGCTTCTTCTGGGGCCGAGGAACAGATGGGAGCAGGGAGCAGAGTGGGAGGGAAATTAGCAGATGTGGAAGGAAAGACAGGCCGTGCCACCATGGGTCTGGACTGGTGGCCCTCCAGTGAGCAGTTTGAATATAACTTCAGTGCCTGTCACAGGGCCCCCCAGCTTTGACATGGACTTCGACCCCAAGCCTCGCCCAGTCCCTGACATCGAAATCATGGGGACTCCAAGTCTCCTGATTGTCTTCCTTCTCCGGCTGGGTGCTTGGTCGTAATGGTTCTTCTGAGTAGCCCCCTCAAGCTGTGCTTGTTGCTGCCCCTGCTTGGTACAAGTGGCAAACCCCCAAACCACTGAGAGTGGAGTGGACATTGTCACTTCCGTGGACTCTTCCTGACCCTGTCCTGTGGCTCAGTTCTCTCCCTTGAAGTGTCCTGACATGTGGGGGTGGGAGAACGCTCCCCTATTCATGAGTGCAGCTCAATTAGGTCTCCCATAGGTCTTTTATACCCACCTCTCAGGAGGAACCTGGGAGAGTTCCCAAGGGTGGGGTTAGAAGAAATTTGAGAAGCACCATCCAAAGTCATGTCCCAAAGCGTTGTCACCAGTTGACCATGAACTGGAATCCCAGGAAAGGCTCCCTCCCCTCCTCGCTCCTGCACCTGGGCGAATTATTTACACCAAAAGATTGGGGCCAACTTTTGTCTCCCCTGCTTAAGATCCTAATCTGGGCCTCCCATTAACCAAAAACCTGTTTCTCTTTGGAAGCTGAGGATGCAGATAGTATTTCCGGGGGGTTGTGGGATCCCTTGGCTCACTGACATAATAGCTTTGAGGTCATGGTGGGCTTTGCAGGAAGGCTGGCCAGGGTATAACATTTGCCTCTGGTCCTGCTCCTGCGGGGCCTATGGTGGTCTGCAGGGGGCGCTGTGTTCCCACAGGCAGGTACTGGGGTTTCACTGAAGGAACTCGAGCAAGCATTCCTCTGCAGGCCCAGGCGTGCTTGTGAACCACGGCTCTCCCTTGCTCAGTCTCATTTCCAGCTCCTGCCTCCAGCTCGGGCGCTGTGAGTCATCATCATCAGTAGAAAACACGGCCTCACCAACAGCTGGGTGCAGTGCTTGGCCTTTTTTTTTTTCAACTTCTTTTTTTGTAACTTCACAGAGATAGAAACTGCTGATGATCTTTCGCAATGGACCGTAACTGAAGTCCAGGAGAGGGACAGCGGTTCTAGGTGGGGAGAGGAGAACCCTGAGGAGATGGGGGTAGAAGTGTGTGTCTTTCAGTCACTGAGCCCGTGGGCCTTCCAGAAAGCCACCCCAGGGCGATGGCAGTGAGGGACCACGTGAATCTCATCTGTCTCTGTTTTTCCCAGCCAAGGAGCCCAGGATGCCTTTGGTAAACTACAGGCAGCAATGGAAGCTTCAAGGGTTGACTGGTATTTTTCCAAGAAGCTGTGGACAGGATGTACTAGAAGTCAGGGTGGCCTGGGACCTAGTCTTGCTTGGCTTCTTACTCATTATTTGACCTTGGGTAGATACGTCACCTCACTTACTGGGCCTCACTCCTCCGGTCTGGAAGCAGACATTTGGGTTAGGGTGCCCCGAGGTCCCTTCTTGCTGTCACTGTCTGTGAGTCTAAATGGAGTATAAGGAATTTTGAACTTTGTTCCCATAATCCCCTTGAATGCCTGAGACTCATGGCTGTTTCTCCAGGTGAACAGTGCTCCCTGCAAGGAGAATCACATAGGAAAGGTGCCTGTCCTCTGAGAACCGACCGTCTGCCTTCCGTCTTTCGTCTCCCCACGGGGCAGTTGTCGGAGTCTGCGAGAGGGCAGGAAACTGGGATTCTGGCTCTGGCTTTGCCAAAATACGCATGTGTCCTTGGGCACATCATTTCCTTCCTTCAGCCTCATTTTCATTTTCTCTAAAATCAAGGGATTAGACTCGCTTCTTGGCTTCAACCCCCCCCACTCTCCCTTCCCTCCTTGAGCCTCCCACTGGCTTTCCTGCAGGGTGTGAGTCTTGGCTGCAGAAGCCCTGAGGTATAGTTTCCTTTCTTGCCGGGAGGGAGAGCAGCAGGATTATTTTCTTAATTATGCAGCTAACATTAGGCAGCAATCTACATTTTAAAATGTTATTAATAAGAGTCTAAAAGTGTGCGAAGAAGCTTTGGCGTTTGCATCTGAAATGACTTGGGAAACATCTGCAGAGGCACGGGCCTCAATCAGGAGATTTTCTCGGGTGCTAAGTGGCTGCTGGGTGTGAGCGGCGGCCTGATGCATCGCTGGGCCCTTGGAGGAGCAGGAGGCCCCGCTCCGAGCTGGGCTCGCGGTCCGGCCTCTCGGGACGGCCCTTTGCTGACTGACTTTAGAGAAAGAGTGACAGTCATAACCTATGGTGAGCATCCGTGTTTCGAGTTCACAAAGTGCACTCGTGTGTGTTGGATCCCTTTTCATCACAGTCCTGGGAGGTAGTGAGAGTTGGCTGAGGTCTCGACAATGTAAGATTCTTCCTTTAAAAAAGATCGCGTGCAGAGGAAAAGCTGCAGACAGGACGTGGTGAGCTGAGCACCGGCCCTGGGCTTCCACGCCCTCCCCTGCTCTACCTTTCTGTGTCCCTGCGTTATATCTCTCTACAACACCTGAAGTCATTTGCCAGGCGATGTGCTCTATGAGCTTTTTGTCTGTTGTCTGTCTTCCCTGCACTAGACTCTCAGTTCTCTGAAGGAAGGGAGTTTTGTCTGTTCACTGCTGTGGCCCCGAGCACCTGGGACAGCACCCAGTGATTTGTTGAATATGGTGAGTGCCCAGCTTTGCTTCTGAGTAGTCTGTGTGACTTGGAAAAGTTATTGATTTTCCTCAGTTTTGTATTCTCTTTGGGGAGTTGGATGGGATGGTCCTTGGTGGCCTGGTAAGAGCGATGCCTGTAACTCCTTTTTCTTTCAGCAAACCCTGAGCACCTGCCCTGGGTCAGGCCCTGTGTTGGGTGCAGTGAGGATATGGAGAGAAAGGATCCCTGTTCTTCACTTTTTAATGGATGTGATGGTTAATTTTGTATGTCAATTTGACTGGGCCACAGGGTACCCAGATATTTGGTAAACAATGTTCTTCTGAGTGTTTCCGCGAGGGTGTTTTTAGAGGAGATTAACATTTACACGGCAGACTGAATAAAGCCTATTGCCCTCGCTAGTGTGGGTGGGCCCCATCCAATCAGTTGAAGACCTGGATAGAACAAAAGGCTGACCATTCCTTAGTAAGAGCGGGTTCCCTTGCTTTCCAGGTGGAACATCAGTTCTTCCTGCTTGAGAGCCTTTGAACCGAGACATCGGCTCTGCAGATTTTTGACTTGCCAGCCCCCATAATCATGTGAGTGAGGCCCCTACACATCTCTCTCTGTGTCCTATTGGCGCTGTTTCTCTGGAGAGCCTTGACTAATACAGAGGGCAACAGAAGACATGTGGTCAAATAATCTTACATTCGGTGGTGTAGAATAGTTATGGGAACAGAGATACAAGTTCCAGGCAGCGCCTTCTACAGGAAGGGGTGGGTCATTCTGACAGAGAGACGATAGGAGGCAGTGACAGTCGAGTCAAGCCCTGCAGGGTGCGGAGGAGCTCTGCAGGTGGGACAAGCAAGCCTGCCAGCTCTGCGGGCTGACCAGCACTGCGGGCTGGGGCGCAGTGTGACCCTGAGGCTGGGAGGCGGGGAGCGGAGTGTGTCCCTGACAGAGGGGCAGCCATCCAGCATTGAAGAACATCGGTATTTGGAGGGAGACACTGTGTGGGAGGCAAGGGAGTTACTAAACGAACTAGGACTGGGGCTTCCTGAGATATTCTCAACCGGTCTGGGAGAAGAAAGCATTCATTTTTCCTGGGAAGCCCCACCCAGGTGGGTATAGACAGTCCGGTCTGCAGCGGTCTGGGGGCTCCTCGGGATGTGGACTGTCTTGACCTCTACACTGGTGCCCCGATTTGACAGCTAATAAAGTCAGTGGTGAAAATGGAGCGGCCGTGGGGAGTGCCCGGCATATTTTGGGGTTCTGATCTTTGCCATGCATGCTCTCTTTGTGCCCCTCACCCGCCCGTGCATCCCTATGACCTTGAACTACCTCCAGAAGTCCTTGGGAGCATTCACTTGTGAAGAGGCAGTGTGACCCAGTGAAAGGTGATGTGTCCTCTGTGGGGCAGTGACCGGGAGTCCTGACTTTGGTGCCAGGCTGCTGCTTTCCCTGTGAGCTCTGCCACTGACAACTGTGCACTCAGAGCCCAAGACCTAACCTCTCTTGTGCGTTAATTCCCTCACCTGTAATTTGAGGGTCATAAGAATCCATACTCAGTGGGTGTTTTTGTGGACTCAATGGAACGATCCGTGGAATAAGAATTTAGCCTGAAATAAGTGCCCTCAGAATATCAGCTCTTTGAGTTAGCATCACCATTATTACGGCCGCTTTGCCACTCACTAGCTTTGCGACCTTGAGCGAGTCGTTTAACCGATGTGATCTCTTTCTTTTCCTGTAAAATGGGGCTCACACCAGTCATGAAGGGTTGATTAAATTATGTGACTCAATAGCAGTGCCTAAAGTAGAGCGTTAGCGTCACCTCCCAATAAATAAATTCTCCCCCATTCCCTACCTTTTTGTCACTCTCTCTGCAGGCTGCTGCTGCTTCTCCCTGTGTCAGTCAGAGAGCCCGTGTTTGGTGATTCTATTCCTGTATTAATTTTTTAGAAAATTCCAAACTTTTTATCATGTGATATTGTTTATAATATGACTTCGGAGACTAGGGAAATTTTACTGAAAATACTTACATATGCCGTCATGTCCCAATTTTTATTTAAATTGTGAACTGTGTGTGTGGTCTTTGACTTTAAAGTCGGTGTTTTATTTTAGGATACTGGTCAGACTAAATTTTCGAAGGGTGCCAGAAACATTATATTATACACTGCTCATTTTGACACCGAAGATCTTTAGACACCATTTATCACAGTTTAGATCAGGAAGCTGTCTCAGGGGTCATCTATTCCAGTGCTTTAATTTTATGGACGGGGAAATCTCGGCCCCTAGAGCGGAAGGGACCTGCTCAAGGTCATGTAGCCCAGAAGAGAAGCCAGGATCAGGATCCAGGTCTTTGGAGTCTTCGGTTAAAGCTTCCTCCCTTTCCAGCTCACTTTGCTTCGTCTCACTTCTCCACTGCTCTCCTCTCCTCCTTTTTTCTTTTTTCCTAGCTTTATTTGCATCATGCAGTACTGCAGAGGCTTCTGATGTGCCAGAGACTATGTGTGAATCTTAACAAAAATCCAAAATTTCACGGCACGGCCTCCAGCGCTCTTCCCTCTCCTGGATTATCACTAGAGCGTTGACCATAAGACATTGGTGGATGGGAGCTGGCTGAGAAGATTTGACAAATTGGTAGAAACTGTGGGCGGAACTATAGAAAGCCTTGATAACAAGGCTGTGGTGTGCAGTCGGGGAGAATAACAGTAACGATGACTAACATTTATTATTACGTGTCACGCACTTTATGCAAAAGCGTCCTTGCAGCAACCCCGTAAGGTCAGTGTTACAATTCCCCTTTTACAAATACGGGATAATGTGCTCAAGATGGAGCCAGAGAAGGACAGTTCAGCAGCAGTGAGCAAGAAGCAGGCAGATTCATTTGTTTATTCAGGCAACAGATATTTAGTGAGCACTTACTTTGTGCTGGGCATTATTCTTGGCGATAGGGCTGAGCAAAAGCAGAGAGTCCCTGTTATTGTAGAGCTGACTCTGAAGGCGGAGGGCCCACATTAGTCAGACAGTCCTGATTTGTAAACTGACATCAGAGCCCCCGAGGCGAGGAGTGTGGTTCTCTGAGGTGGCTGCACCAGGACTGTGCTCGGGGCTGAGGGCTCTGCAGAGCGGAAGAGTGAGTGACAGTTGATGACTAGGTGAACAGGGTCGGGGGAGTGGAGACAGCCTGGGACCTAGGGACGCAGTGCAGAGGCCTCGGGGAAGAGCGGCCTGGCACAGCCGCTTCCAGTGCCTGAGCTCCGGGCTCTCTTTGCACGGGAGGTTGGCTGGGCGGCCCAGGCTGTTCGCTCTGTGTTTGACCAGTCCTTGGTTATTATCACCAAGTGCCTTTTCCCAGCATCTCTGTCCATGTGGCAGAAGGAAGGACGAGTTACAGAAATAAGGTTCTTAGACTCAAAGCAGCGATTTTCAGTCCTCTTCGTCTCATGGCACATGTAAACTAAATACTACAATTCTGTGACACATCCAAAACATCTTTTTTTTTTTTGCCTCTCTTACCAGAAATAGGTATAATTTTGATTCATTCACACCGGCTATTGTGTTGGCTGTTGTCAGTTTTTTATTGGACAATCTAAGGGAAAAGAAGTCAGTGCCCCTGGCTAAATTAGTCAGGTATTGCATGTTTTAAAAATTCTTGCAGCACGCTGGTTGAAAAATCGCTGCTGTAAGGACTTCGAATTAATCACCCTGAGAGTCACTGGTGTTTGTAAACAGAGGAATTATGACGAGCTCATAGGTAGGGAGCAGTGCCCTCCGCGGTGTGTGCTCCGGAAGGTCTTGTTGCATCCTGGAGCGTTACCTGGGAGGGGCAGAGAGGTGGCCTGGCCTGTTCTCTGCCTGACCTTCGGGTGTTCCTTTTCTGACATCCACCGCTATTTGCTAACAACATTTTGATATCTTCAGTGACATTCTATTGTTCCCTTTTGGGTCAAATTCTGTTCAGAAAAGGTGGATTATTTCTTATATTACACTATAATCTATCTTTTTCATTTCTTTTTTAAAATTATATTTTTCAATTACAATTGACATTCAGTATTTATATTAGTTTTAGGTGTACAACACAGTTGTTAGACAATTATGTAATCTACAGAGTGTTTCCCCAATAATTCGAATCCCATCTGGCACCAGAAGTAGTCATTACAGTAGATTGACAGTATTTCCTGTGCTGAATCTGTCTTCCTGGCACCTTCAGGACCCCTTTCCCTGGAACAGGGTAGAAATTCCTTATCGCTCAAGTGCTCAGATTCTCACTCTGCCTATGGCTTCTCACCTGCCTTTACCACTGGTCCAGCCTGCTGATGGAGAGTAAAGGACTGGACGCTGCCCCCTGGAATATTCACCACCCACCCACCTTCCTGAGTATCCTCTGACCTCAGGGTACAGCCCCCACCCCTTCCCCCAGGGCTTTGTACCTAGTTATCTTTCTCCTGGTTTACTTCTTTCTTTATTTTCTTTAAATTACTTTATTGTTGTTCAATTACAGTTGTCTGCATCCTCTCCCCTCACCTCCCCTACCCCTCCAATCCCACCTCCCTCCCCTGCTTCCACCCTCCCCCTTGGTCTGTCCATGTGTCCTCTATAGTGGTACCTAAAAACCCTTCTCCCCACAGTCCCCTCCCTGCTCCCCTTTGGCTATTGTTAGATTGTTCTTAATTTCAATGTCTCTGGTTATATTTTGCTTGTTTTTTTCTTTTGTTGATTATGTTCCAGTTAAAGGTGAGATCATATGGTATTTGTCCCTCACTGCCTGGCTTACTTTGCTTAGCATAATGCTCTCCAGTTCCATCCATGCTGTTGCAAAGGGTATAAGATCCTTCTTTCTCTCTGCTGTGTAGAATTCCATTGTGTAAATGTACCATAGTTTCTTGATCCATTCATTTGTAGATGGGCACTTAGGTTGTTTCCAGCACTTGGCTATTGTGAATTGTGCTGCTATGGACATTGGAGTGCAAAGGTTCTTTTGAATTGGTGTTTCAGGGCTCTTAGGGTATAATCCCAGCAGTGGAATTGCTGGGTCAAAAGGCAGTTCCATTTTTAGTTTTCTGAGGAAATTCCATGCTGTTTTCCACAGTGGCTGCACCAGTCTGCATTCCCACCAACAGTGCAGTAGGGTTCCCTTTTCTCCACATCCCCTCCAACAGTTATCTGTTGCTTTGTTTATGATGGCCATTCTGACTGGTGTGAGGTGGTATCTCATTGTGGTTTTAATTTGCATCTATCTGATGGCTAGTGATGCTGAGCATCTTTTCATATGTCTCTGGGCCCTCTGTATGTCCCCCTTGGAGAAGTGTCTGTTCAAATCTATTGCCCATTTTTTAACTGAGTTTTTTGTCTTCCTGGCATGGAGTCGTATGAGTTCTTTAGATGTTTTGGAGATCAAACCCTTGTCTGAGGTATCATTGGCAAATATGTTTTCCCATAATACTGTTTTCTTTAGCTGTGCAGAAGCTTTTTATTTTGATGAGGTCCCATTTGTTTATTCTTTCCTTTATGTCCCTTGCTCTAGGGGACATATCAGTGAAGATATCGCTGCGTGGAATGTCTGAGATTTTCCTACCGATGTTTTCCTCTAGGACTTTTATGGTGTCACAACTTATATTTAAGTCTTTTATCCACCTTGAATTTATTTTTGTGTATGGTGTAAGTTGGTGCTTGAGTTTCATTTTTTTGCAGGTAGCCATCCAGATTTCCCAACACCATTTGTTGAAGAGCTATTTTTATTCCATTTCATGCTTCTGCCCCCTTTGTTAAAGATTAGTTGGCCATAGAGACTTGGGTTTATTTCTGGGCTCTCTATTCTGTTCCATTGGTCTGTCTGTTTTTATGCCAGTACCAAGTTGTTTTGATTACAGTGGCCTTGTAATACAGTTTGATATCAGGAACTGTGATCCCTCCTGCTTTGCTCTTCTTTCTCAGAATTGCAGCTGATATTCGGGGTCGTTTATGGTTCCATATAAATTTTTGAAGTGTTTGTTCTATATCTGTGAAATATGCCATTGGTACTTTGATAGGGATTGCATTGAATCTATAAATTGCTTTGGGGAGTATGGACATTTTGATGATATTGATTCTTCCAATCCATGAGCACGGTATATGTTTCCATTTGTTTGTGTCTTCCATGATTTCTTTCTTCAGTGTTGTGTAGTTTTCTGAGTACAGGTCTTTTACCTCCTTGGTTAAGTTTATTCCTAGGTATTTTATTTTTCTTGTTGCTATATCAAATGGGATTTTTTTCCTGATTTCTGCTTCTGATGTTTCACTGTTGGTATACAAAAATGCCTTTGATTTCTGGATATTGACTTTGTATCCTGCTGTTTTGCCAAATTCATTTATTAGGTTGAGTAGTTTTTTTGCAGAGTCTATAGGATTTTCTACATACACTATCATGTCATCTTCAAGCAATGACAGTTTTGTTTCCTCCTTTCTAATTTGGATGCCTTTTATTTCCTTTTCTTGTCTGATTGCTGTGGCTAAAACTTCCAGTACTATGTTGAATAGAAGTGGTGATAGTGGACAACCTTACTTCTTTATATTCTTTATGTTGACTGTTTGATGAGATGTTTGCTGAAGGTCCCAGAGCATTCGGTCATTTGGTTTGAAGTAACATTCCATGATTCTCATTGCTGGGGACCCCAATCTAGCATCTCTGCCCAGTTGTCTATTGCTTTTCATGGCACCCCCGCCTTCACACTAAGCGGGAAACCCTGACGTCTCAGAGTGTGGTTTATCTCCTCCTGCTCCCTTCCTCTCATATCTGACTGGGTGCCAAGCCTTGCAAATTTTTACTTCTCTGTGTGATTCCAGCCCTCCTTTCAGTCCTGATGCATCTTAGACTGTTATTGTAGGGAGGTTCCCTTCTTCCTTCCCATTTTGCTTACTACCACTGAGAACAAGGTAAGTTCCTTGTTGGTAAAATGGGGCAGGTATGAGTGCCTGCCTCATGGGGTTGTTGGGAGGGATAAACAGGAGACTATACAGAGAATGGTTAGAACAGTACCTGGAACAGAGTAGGTGCTATGGAAGTGTTGGCTATGAATATTATTTCTACTAAGCCCTCCAATCCTTTGCCAGGTGCACTATTCCAGAACTTTCCTTTCATTGGGCTCCACCCCTGCTCAAAAATCTGCAGTCTCCTCATGGTCTGTCTGTCTAGCATGGTCTGTCTGTCTAGTGTGCCAGACCAAATTGCCATGGCCTGGGAAGAGAAAATGGACTCCTTTTACATGTTTTCTAAAAATCTCATTCTTTTAAATTTTCTACTTTTTGAGTATGTTTTACACTGTCTATTTTTGAGTAAGGGTACATTTATAACTTATAAAGGTACACAATACACAGGTACACTTTAATAAATAAATAAATAAGTATATATGTATTGGTGGTGGTTCAGCATGTGTCCCTGATAGGGGAGTGCAGGCGGGCGAGTTCGGTGTTCCTGGTCTGGAAGCTGAGATCCAGACTCCAAGCCTGGCATTGACCTGGCGCTGGCCCCAGCCTGGTGGCCCTGAGGCCCCCACCAGTCCCCTTCCTCATGGCCTTCACTCTCTTTCCACCTGTCCCACCTTGTGCCTTTCAATGTCCATCACTGCTCACTCCCTTCCTGTTCCTGGAGGTTTTTCTCTCATTTTCTCATCCTGAAGTTCGCCTCAAATGCCACTCGTTCCATCAAGCCTGCCAGGATCATTCTAGCTTGAAATGCCTTCTTCAGGCTCCCCGGGCACTCGCGGCTGATCCCGCTCGCTCGGCCCCTGCTGTTTCCTACCTGGGGCTGGGCTCTCTGCCGAGTTCATTTCTTGGCTCCGTAGTCCTGTTAATTCTCACATGGACATGCCTTTAAATTAGGTTTTGCTCGCTGGCTTTATTTTGACCTGTTTGTCATTTATCATTTATCTGGAGACACATACGTACACTTTTTGAATGACATTAATGTATCTCTATTTTATCATGGTAATATATAAAATTCTTTAAGGAAAAGATGCATGTGTGACATTTGTGATCTGAATCTCCCTGGATCTGATGGTGTGCTTCGGCCTGAGGCAGACATTTATCTGAAGTACAGGACTGAGCATCTTTGGTGTGTGGATTTATTGTTTCCTTTCACCCCCGGTGACCTAGAAGCATCATCCTCGTGTTTAATGCCTGTAGTTTAGTGCTTATAGTCCCGAGTTCTGTGTATCCTCCCGGGAAGTGTGGGAAGCTGGATGGTACACAGAACGTATCCATTTAATCTGGGTTTCCCCCTCCTCAAACACACTGCGGACGCTGTCCCATCCGCCAGGTTTTGTCAGCGTGTGACAGGACGGCAGCTGTGCTAGGGCTGGAGTGCCTGCTGGGCCTGCGGTCAGGAGACACAGGCTTTAAGTCTTGACTCCACACTTGCCGGTTATTGTCACTGGACCAAGTAAGTCAGCTCACCTCTCAAGTCATTTAACTTCATCTGGAAAATAAGCTTAAGAATGTATACGTCACAATTATTAGGAGGATTACTTGAGAGAGTACCTATGAATGTGCTAGCACCTTGGAGGTGGTCAATAAGCGTCTGTTGAAAAGAAAAAATAAAAAAGTCTCCTCCATGCTCTGTGAGTGAGCTTTCTGGTGCAGAGTACACTTTGGGGGAAAATAGCTTCAGAAAGTGCAGCTATCTGACGGAGCAAACCGGCTGGAGACCAAAGACTGGACATCAGGCCGGCCTGGTTTCTGGGCTTGTCTCTAATAGAATGTCTATGGTCTCCCCAGGGAGCATGAGGATTAATTAGTTAATCTTTGTAAAGCACTTTGAAAGTGAAAAGTGCTATGTAAGTAGAATGGCTGAATTGCTATTGGAGATGTAATAATGGTGGCACCATATTCTGGCAGTCTCGCCTGTCTTGGACATCAATAATCAATAGCAGAGAAGGTTCTAAGATGTTTTACTTGATAAGAAAGGATTCATTGTGGGATTTGTGATAACACAATTCTTCTGCAGAATGGCAGATGGCAACTTGCCAGTTTTTCCCAGCAGGGGAAGCTAGGGTCACTAAAGAAATCACAGTCTCCTCGTCTGGCTGCTTGGGAAGCTCCCCGCTAGGGCAGTCTGGTTGTAAACCTCAGCCAGCTCAGGTAGAGAGACAGTTTGCCATTTTTGGATGCTTTTTGGGTCCTGGGCACATGGTATTTTGGGGGTCTAATCCTACAGAAGTGAAGGCAGAATGTTGAGTGGTTACCTAGTGATGCGGGCCAGCATGAATAAGCAGCGCAGAGGGGTCACGGGCTCGCAGAAGGAGAGGTGGCTTATCTGTGTGACCCTGGGCTGCTCTGAGCCTTCATTTTCTCCGTTGTTGAATGGGAACATAGCGGTCGATGAGTACAGTAAGAAAGATGGCTCGTGGGAGGGTGGGTCTCACCCTTTCTGCCCAGAACGAAGGAGTCGGGAAAGGTTTCCCAGAACTGGTGGTGCGTGAGCTGGAATGTAAAGGTCGAGCCATTGTTTCTCAGATGAGCAATGTAAGGAAAGGTTATCCATGGCAAAAAGGAGCAGTGCACGTCGGCCATGAGGTGGGACACCGGAGTGGACCCACTTGCAGTTCTTGAATAGGCCTGCTACCCCACGGGTTGCCCAGACTTTGCCCCCTCTTTGAAGAAGCTCAGAAGTGGGGTCCCCGTGAACTCCTCGGTATGTGTGTTGGTGTCCGGGAGCAGACCGATGCTGAGAACCGTGCCCTGCAGAGCCCTGCATCCCTGCAGTACTGACGTTTCCCCTGTGAGGCTGCGGTGGTTTTCAGCTGACACTATGAGCCATATGTTGAATGTGGAGCTAGATGAAGCTTTGATACTAAACACAGAGTATGTAGTAGATTTGTCTAGAATTTAATATGCATTGCTTGGTGTTTTGTCTCTTAAGCAAAGTTTTTCTTTGTTAAAATAAACATGTATAAAGACTTTATACAGCGCACATGGTTATGCATATTTATTGCAGAGAATCTGTTAATAATCTATGCCTCATCGGATTTTGCATTTCTGTTGAAATAACAGTGTGGCACTTGGTACAACTGAATGAATTTGGTGAAATTTCTCTTATCTGGGAGAAAGAAAGGCCATTTCTCTTTTTCCAAACTTCATTTTCTTCAATCATCTTCAGCACTGGCCGGCTTCCCAGGTGGTGCATCTGGGGAACTGAATGCTTTTCTGGCTGTAAATGATTTTGTCTTTTTTCTCTTCTCGCACTCCCTTCCCCAGCACACAGAGACACTTGCCTGGGGACTGTTAGAATTGCTCCTTTGAGTGAGAGCATACACTCTGGAAGGGCCTCTGATGTTCCCCCAGGGGGAAAACACAGGAAACTGGCTGTTGATGGAGCACAGAGCAAGGCCCTGAGAGGTTGCGACACAGGGCGAGTCAGGAGCCGGGGGCTTCAGGGTGGTTGATGGGGGGCCTGAGGAGGGTGAGAGAGAGAGAGGAGATCCTGAGAACAGACATCGGGGCAACGTGCCCTGAGGTGTGAGGAGCGAGAGGGTAGGCAGGCCGAAAGTGCGGGTGGGTGTTCTCTGTGTCATGTCCATATATGTAAGTGCAGGCGCATGGGTTTTGCAGGCAGTCTCTGTCAGAGTCGAGCGCTGCTACTCACCGCTTATTTGATCTTGAGCAAGTTATTTCACCTCTACGAACCTCAGTTTCCCACACCTGTAAAATGCGAACACTTGCACATTTTTTAAAAAATCCTTACCTGAGGATATTTTATTATTAATTTTAGAAAGAAAGGAAGTGGAGAGAGAGACAGATAGAGAGAGAGAGACATCGACTGGATGCCTCCCATACACACTCCAACCAGGGATCAAACCTGCAATCTTGGTATGTGCCCTGATTGGGGGTCGAACCCACAACCGTTTAGCGTGCAAGACGATGCTCCAACCAACTGAGCCACCTGGCCAGGGCTACTCATGCTTTCCTTAGAGACAGATAGAAAGGCTCCCGATACGTAGTAGTTGGTACTAAAATAAATGTTCACACTTTCTCTTGTAATTCAGTGCCTATTCACGGGAGCTGTGGAATGTAGACTTAACTCAAATAATGTTTGTTTTTAGAAACTGGCAAGGTGTTTACTTGGGGCCGAGCAGACTATGGTCAACTAGGGAGGAAGCTGGAGTCTCCTGAAGGCTGGAAATCAGGAAAGCAGGGCTCACCTCTTCCCTGCTCGAGACCACAGAAGAGCACACCTTCGTCTCTGGACTGCTTGACAGGAGCAACCGAGGTAGGAAGTGACCCTCCAAAGAGGCGATGCAGCTCTGTTCCTTGTCGTTCACGGAGCGCATGCTGTGTGCGTACATTCCAGACATGGTGGTAGGTTCCACGCAGGAATCTGAAAACGGTCCTTGCCTCAAGTTGTTTGTGGTTTAACATGGCAGAAAAGGCAGTTGCCCAGATCATTACACTGCAGGGCAGATTGTGTAATGCCTTTGGGGAGGCTCCAGATACTCTGGGTCCACTTCAGGGGCGAGAAATGAGCTCAGGGTGCAGGGATCGGGTTAGGCTTTGAGGTGGACGTGACTTTGGGCTCTGCCTTGAGGATGGGTCGGACAGGAGCAGGCAGCTGCAGATGAGGACCCTTCAGATGGGCACAGCAGCTTGAGCACAGTCGTGGAGGCAGGCAAGTCAAGAAAGTGTTTGGGGGGCCCCTGGAGCATGGGTGTCTGTGGGGGTGAACGCGAGGTGATGTCAGAAAGATGGGGTGGAGCCTGATCAGGGGCCTTTTTACCGAGCTGAGTGTTTTGTGCTTCTGTTTATATTTCCCAGTGTAGAAAACATTGTAGTTCATTTGCTTATTCAAGCCCCTGTAGTTCCCTGAAATGTCTTGAATTTCTACATTTAAGGCAGGAGCCTTAATTTCTCCAGGGTGTATGCTTCTGTTACTAAATTTTACTTTACTGCTGTTCTTTAAAAAAAAAAAAAGAAAAGAAAAAGAAAAGCCTTGGTTTTAGAGAAGAATGAGGATGGCCACATAGGAAATGTGCCTCTGAACCCAAGCTGACTTGATAAAGGAATTCAGTTTTCATTCAGAGTCTGTCAGAAAAATTAATAAGCTAGTGAGACTTCTGTAATTAGCATCAGACTAATTACAACCCTGCCCATACCTACAGGGCTTCCCTTCCCCCAGGGCCTGCCTGGCCTCCTCCTTCTGGGTATGTAGGACGGTCCCCATTTCTGCCTCACCTCTCAGCCCTGGTCCCCCTGGGCCTCCTCTCGGTGCTGCACTGAGTCTGTCTGTCTTTCTCTCTCTCTTTCCTTCATTGAAAAGGCACTAAACAACACTGCCAAGACAGTTTGGACATGGCCATAATAATAATAATAATAATAATAGTAATAGTAGTAATAATAATAAAACCATCCATCATCTTGCCACCTCACACCATTACATTTCTTTTTTGGATATATACGTGTACCTCCTTTAGAAAATTATTTATAATATCTTGTCTTGTCTTCATTATTTTATCACCAATGCCTTGTTTTTCTTGGTCTTTAAGATCATTTGAAACGGCTATTACATGATTGGAAGGTTCTGGGATTTTCCAAATCATCCTTTGAGTGTTGGACATTGAGATTGTTTCTTTTTATTTTTTTGGCACTGTGGTGGACTCTGCAGTGAATACCCTGTTGAATTGTTTCTTGAAGATACAGGCGTGGGAACGAAGTTGCAGGGGCAAAGGCCGCGAGCACCTCCATGACTGCTGCTCTGTTTCCCTGGGTGCTGTTTGAAAGAAGTTGCCCCCGCCAGCAGTGAATGGGGGAGTGCAGAATTTAAGCCGGTTTTGTCTGCTTAGTAAGTTCAGATGCTGAGACTCGGAACATAACGCTTTAGACTCTTTTTGCTAAGACTTCATGGTCAGGTAGCGTAGCAGAGGCACAGAGGCTTCGTGGATTTTTTGGGGGTCTCTGGTTTTACTGGCGAGATGAGGATAATAATATCTACCACAGAAGGTCATTAATGAGGATTACTTGCAAAGTTCTTGGCATGTGGCAGGAACTCACTCAGTTATCGTTGGGTCCTTTGTCCTCTTCCCCTTGGAAGCCATTTAACGCCCTGCGGTGGCCGCGACGTGCAGCGCTATGGCAGACGTGGCCAGTGCAAACATGTAGCGTAAGAGCCTGACGATGATGTGACTTATTTAGCTTCTTAGTAGGGTGGTTGAGGAGTCGGCTTGGGCCCTGTAGCGGCTTCGTTCGGAGCTTCCCTCTATCTCCGCTCCAGCCTTTGGGGTGCTGGTGTGTGTACTCACTGGTTTCACTGCAGGTTCAGACCCAAGCTGTTTTCTGTTGGTGAACTGGGGCTGGAAATGATCTCCATGGTTGATGTCCAGGTCTGACCTATCTATTTGCCTGGGGCCCAGAGCCAAACCAGCGTGAGCAGCTATAAGCTGTTAGGAGTAATTGTCAAGCCCCAGTGCCATTCCAAGCCCCATTCCCCTTGGACATGACAAGGTATTACGCTGGCAAGGGCTTGGCTAGGGAAGTGCGGACACCTGGGGAGTCAGGAACAGCCTTGAACGAGTTGATGATTTCCAGATCTTCAAGGACCTCAGTGTGGCCCTTAGCTGACCAATTGCCTTCTTTATGTCTAGGGATAAGCTGGGGATGGAGTGAGCTGTCTGGGCTGAGCCTCAGGTTGGATGTCTGCCCAGAGGGTCCCGAGGGACAGCCAGGCAGGAGGGAAAGCACAAGCAGGTAGAGTTGGATTGTGATGTAAGCATCTCTTCCTGTGAACAAAAGAAAGCAAATAAACACAATGTTACCCGGTGGTTGTTATGGGCCAGGCAGTGTGCTAAATGCTTTCTATATATTATTTCCTCTGCTCAGTAAGCCTGGGCACAGGTTATACTCCCAGCCTTATGAATAAGGAGACAAAGGCTCCGAATGGGAAGTCACTGACCCGGGATCCCATGGTAGGTAAACAATGGGGCTGGGACTTGGACTCAAAGTACCAGAAACTCACCATTTTTTGTGTGTAGATGAAGTAAAATGACATAGGTCCTTTTACATGTGTATCTTTCACCTGGATGAAAGTTCTGGGAGTCTGAGATTCAGGGTTTCTGAGTCCCTGAGGGTCTCATTATTTTTCTTTTGAGCAGTATCTCATCTGTGGTCTGAGAAAGACTGAGATTTCGGACCCGGTGGGTGGAGACTTTATGTTTGGTGCGCTGTCAGCTTCGCCTTGCACGCCGGGCCTCTCCAGCCACTCTTGGGAAATTCCAGGGGTAGTACAGTGATTGGGGTTCACCCCCCGTGCACGTGTCAGAGTGTGGGGGGACAGGTTTGCGTGTTCCTTGACAGCAAATATACACTGCAGCAGCTTTTTGCTTTCCAAGCCCGAAGTGGGGCTGCTGCCTGCACATTTCCTGTGGGATATTGGCTCTAAATTCCACCCAGAAGTGGAAGCCTGCACTTCGCAGTTCGGCAAAAGGGTTTGTGCTCACTTAGTGGGCACGTCGGGGCTCCCCTAAGGTTCTGACGCAGGTAGAGCCAGGTACCTGGTATGTTCATAGATCCCTCAGGAGACCTGCTTGACTGAGGGTGAGCAGCCTCTGAGGGACAAGGACTAAACTGGGAGTCAGGAGATCTGGGTTCTAGGTCTGGTTTTGCCCTGGCTTAAGGAGTTTGGGCAAGCCCCCTTCCTCCTGCACCTTAGTTCCCCCATATGTATGTAGGTTGGGGACATTAGACCAGGTGATTCCTAATGTTTCTTATAGATCTAAGAGTCCCTTCCATCTGTGACTCTTATTTCATATAATGATCACTACTTAAATTTGTAATGACTCCTGCCGCTGGCATCCCTCGGTGTCATAGCCAACGTCACTTAACCCCAAGCTGCTGGCTCATCTTTGGCGTGTTAACCAATGTTAACATTTGAGAGTGGTAACCAATCTAGAAGTCCCAGGCTTCAGTCTCACTTGAGCTTTTTGCTCTGCCTTATCGCCTTGGCTCTGTTCTCTGCCCTTGTTCCTTGTCCCCAGGGCCTCCCGTTCCAGTTTAGGTCATTGAGACTTAGTCTGATGCTTCCACCTGGTCCTCCCAGGACTTGCAGTTTGGTTTGCACTCCTATTTCTGTGGCTCTGCCCTTGCTGCTAGGGGCAGGCAGGCCTTGGGGACACTACCTTCCTGGCTTCCCCACCCACCACCGCCTGCAGGCTCTGTGTGTGCTGACCCACCTTTGCTGCTCACCTGCGTTGGGCGTTGGCCACACAGTGGTGGTGGGTGGGGGGTGGATACAAAGATAAAGAATACAGGTCTCTGCTCTGCAAGAGCTTCCAGGTATGCAAATAAATCCTTACTATACAGAGTGAAAAGTGTTATTAGAGGTATGTTAGACAGGCCAAGGGAGCAGTGAAGATGGAATGATTTATTCCGAGGACACTAACAAAAAGAAGTGTTGTTTGAATTGGGCTCTTAAAAATGAGCAGGAGTTTAAAAAAGGTGGGATGACGCTCTAGGCAGAGGAGACACCACGAACGAACGCCGTGAGTCTGACTCTGCTTTAACTGCTGGTGCAGTCGAGAGCCTGCCCATTCCAGGGGTCCCGCCTGGCTTTGCAGTCCGGCCGTCTGTCTAGCTGCCTCTTCGCTGCCACCCGTTCTTCTGCTAGGACCACCTGTCTGAAGGAAAGTAACTTTCACACACATGATCTCGGTCGATCCCCGTGCAGTACTGCGCAATAGGCCAGAATAGGAATGGTTATCCTCATTTCATAACCGAGGAGGCTGCGGCCCGGAGAGGCTAGCCAGGACTTGAGAAGACCTGAGGCAAGCAGCCTGATTCTCAGTGTTTCTCAGGGCCTTGCTCTGGGCTCAGTCTGCAGCCACAGCCCTGAGTCATGTTGCTGGTTTAAATTCTGCCCACGTTTGGTTGAGGAGCACCAAGTCCCAGGGAGGGAGCTCAGTGCACACGTGCACGTGTGTGCACACGCGCAGCCATCGGAGCAGGAGCAGGAGATGCGGAAATAAACAAGAGCTGAACCGGGGATTGGGCAATTGTCAAGCCCAAACGCCATCAGCCCTCATTTTGCTGTGGGACTAAAACTGTTTGTTGGAGGATCAACCTGTGCACAGGGTCTAAGTGAAATCTGTCAGAACGAGTGGGAAAGGAGCTATTTTTAGTTTGCAGAGTCACTCACTCAGCTGTGTTAGCTGAGGTTTGAGCCAGTCCCCTACGCTTTCCACAGTGTTATTTCTGAAGGAGAAATACCACTTGAAGGCTGTGTAAAACCCATTAATGAACCTGGAAGTTTCCAGGGCGTCTTTGTCCTGCAGCCTCTCCGGAAGGCTGCCTTTCCTGAATGACCTTCCTCCTTTCCTATATTTAATGCATTTCTAATTTTAAGTTTGTGTCAAGACCGTGGGACTTTGGTGCCCTAAATAACACAGAAACCTACCACCAGCGATCAGCTGAGTCCGGAGGGCTGTCACAGAATTGCAAACAGCCTGAAAAAGCATTTTCCAGTCGCTGTCTGGTGAGCGATCGCGGCATCACGGCCGCCCTTCGAGGAGCAGGAGGTCCCTGAGACCACGGGCCTGGGCAGCCCTGGCCTTCCCGGTGCAGCAGGTTTCAGAGGCCTCCACAGATGCTGAGCAGGTTCACCCAAAGACTCTTTCGTTGGAGATTAGGAAGGCTAACACGTTGGTGCTGTAGCTGCTGACCTAATGGGAGAAATAACCCAAAACAGACCTCAAAGTAGGGGCCTGGATTTGTCTGTGTGAACACTCCGAAGAGAGAAAGAGCTGCCAGATAGTGCTGTTTGAAAAAGGTCTGATACAGAAGCACTTATTTACCGTCTGCTACTTTCTCATTTATTTATATTTATAGTCTCTTCTCACTGAAATACAAGATCCAGGAAGGCAAGGGCCCATCTCTCTTGCCCAAGGCTGTGTTCCCAGTGTCTAGAATGATTCCCGGCACCTCATAGGTGCTTAGTAGATGTTTCCTGACTGAATAAATGAACAATGGATGAAAGGAATGGTATTGGAGATATGGGCCCTCTTTCCCTCTTTTTCTCTCTCTCCTTACAGTCTGTACTCCACCATCCCGGGCCAGTCTGGGGACAGGCATTTCCGTTTGCAGGCGTTTGGGCCTCAGCTGTCCTGCAGAGCCAGAGAACAGACCCTGGGATGTGCTCAGGCCACCCAGACGGTTCTTATGAAGTCTGTTGATGATGAGGCTTTTATAGTCTGTCCTTTAGCACTTCACAATTTACCAAGCGCTTTCACGCATATTCATCTTTGGCTTTTCTTCTTTTACTCAACAGATGCTTATGTACACCTGTCTGTCCGAGCAGTACGGGGGCCGAACAGGGGAGCAGAGAAGAGTGGAATAGTTCCTGTCTCAGGGGCCTGTGAGCTGGCGGCAGGGCCCAGATAAACTCGTGGCAGGACAAGCAGACTGTGACAGAGGCTGTAAGGGAGAGTCTGACAATGAAAATATGTTGATCCCACCCCTTCCTTGCGTCCTTGGGGACTCTCTCTCTCTCATATTCAGTCCCTCTGGTTCTGTTGGATTCTGCAGGGTTGGGGTGGGGGGCGGTTGGGTTGGGAGGTGGTGACTGGAAAGGCTTCCTAAATTGGAAGCGTTGACATTAAATTAGTTCTC
>PVJI01016772.1:0-37422 GCA_004026765.1 Micronycteris hirsuta
GACCTACATTCAAGATGACTCTATCCAGCAAAGCTATCATTTAGAATGGAAGAGAAGATAAAGTGCTTCTCAGAAAAGGTCAAGTGAAAGGAGTACATCATTACCAAGCCCTTATTATATGAAACATTAAAGGGACTTATCTAAGATAAAGAAGAAGATCAAAACTATGAACTGTAAAATGACAAACTCACAACTATTAACAACTGAACCTAAAAGAAGAAAAGAAAAACAATGAAAACAAAAACTACGCAAACAACAAGAACAGGATAAGAATCAGAGAAATAGACATCACACGGAGGGATTTCAGTGGGGAGGGGGAAGGGAGGAATGGGGGGGTACAGGGAAGAAGAAGTATAATTGGTAGGCATAAAATAGGTGGGGAGAGGTCAAAAATGGTATAGCAAACAGAGAACTCAAAGAACTTATATGTACAACCCATGGACATGAACAGGGGGATGCTGGAGGGTTGGGGGGTGCAGGGTGGAGAGGGGATAAAGGGGAAAAACTGGGAAAACTGTAATAACATCATCAATAAAATGTACTTAAAAATCTCTCAAAACAGAAGAAAATGAAAACTCAACACACCAAAATCCATGGGATGTTGCAGTTTTGAGAGAGAAGTGTACAGCAATAAATGCATATATAAAGGAAATTCATCTCAAACAACCTAACTTTATGCCTGAAGGAACTAGGAAAAAGGATGACAAACTAAGCCCCAAGTTATTAGAAGGAAGGAAATAAAGATCAGATGGGAAATGAAATAGAGAACAGAAAAATATTAGAGAAGGTCAACACAACTAAGAACTAGTTTCTTGAAAAGATAAAGAAAATTGACACATGTTTAGCTAGACTAAGGAAAAAAGATAGAAACAAAATCAGAAATTGAAGAAGAGATATTACAAGTAATACTACAAAGATACATAGGACTGTAAGAGAAAATTTGAATACCTATATGCCAACAAATTAGGTAACGTATAAGAAATGAATAAATCCTTAGAAACATACAACCTACAAAGATAATTAGGAGAAACAGGAAATCTAAACAGACCAATAATGAGTAAGGAGATTGAGTCAGTAATCAAACCCCTTCCAACATAGAAAAGCCTAGGATCAGATGGCTTCACTGGTGAATTCTACAAAAAGTTTAAAGAGGAATTAATGCCAATCTTCAAACTTTTTAAAAAAATTAGAGAAGGGAACACTTCCAAACTCATTTTATGAGACTACCATTACCTTGATACCATTGCCAGATAAGGACACTGCCAAAAAAAAGAAAATTGTAGACTAATATCCCTGAAAAATATAGAGCAAAAATTCAACAAAATATTAAAAAATATGATTCCTCAACACATTAAAAGGATTACACAATGACTAACTGGGATTTTTCCCCCCTGGAATGGAAGGATAGTTTAACAAATGCAAATCAATTAATGTGCTATACCACATTCATGGAATGAAAGATAAAAATAATATCATAATCTCAATAACTGCAGCAAAAGCATTTGACAAAATACAACATCATTTTAAGATAAAAACTCTCAACAAATTGTGTATAGAAGGAACATACTTGACCATAATAAAGGCCCACATAGAATATGAAGCTCAATTGTGAAACATGAAAAGCTTTTCCTGTAATATCAGGAGCAAAAGTTTCCACTCTCACCATTCTTATTTGACGTAGTCCTGGAAGTCCTAGACAGGGCAATTAGGCAAAACAAAGTAATAAAAGGCAACCATCTGAGAAGTAAGAAAGAAAATTATCATTATTTATAGATGATATGATTTCTTACAAAGAAAATCCTAAAGTGTCAAAAAAAATTGTGAAAACTATACAATGACTGGTAAAAATGCTAGATATAAAATATCAACATACATAAATTAGTTTTGTTCTATACACTAACAACTAAATATCTGAAAGAGAAATAAAAGAAAATCTCGTTTGCAATCGCATCAAAAACAATAATATTTAGGAATAAATTTAACTAAGAAAGTGAAAGATTTGTACAATGTAAACCATAAGACTTTGATGAAAGAAATTTAAAAAGACACAAACAGATGGAAAGATATCCTTTGTTCATGGATTGGAAGAAGTAATATTGTTAAAATGTCTTTACTACCCAAAGCCATGCACAGACTTAATGCCATTTCTATCAAATTCCAATAGCATATTTCAAAGAGATGGAAAAGATAATAATAAATTTTATATGGGACCATAAAAGACCCTGAATAGCCAAAGCAATTCTAAGAAGAACAAAGGCAGAGGCATAATACTTCTTTATTTCAAATTATACTAAAATCTATAGTAATTAATCAGTATGGTACTGGCATAAAAATAGACACATACATCTAGACTGATACATAAATGGAACTGAATAGGGAGCCCAGAGATAAACCCACACATATACAGTCAACTAATATTTGACAAGAGACCAAAAGTATAAAAAGAAGATGAGCTCCTCTCTTAAATTTAGTGGGGTCTCTGGGGAGTACCGTGAGGTAGGAACGAACACCAATCAAGGTCACAAAATGTTGCTTATTGTGTGGAAAACAATGGTCCACCATGGCTGTATAAAGGTGTTTTTCCTTAGGTGGTGGCTGGGATCCCAGGGGTATGATGTGTCTCTAACAAGGCTCAGGAAGTTAAGTTGCCTTTGCCCCAGATCAGGAAATGGAGCAGTGTCTCCCAGCCTTGGGGGTTTCCATTCAGGAATGGAGAAGATTGGAGGCACTGTGTAGCCTCTGTAGAAGAGCATGGAGCTCCTGGGGGTTACTACCTGAATCAGATCATGGGGAAGCCCAGGCTGTGGAGTCCCCAATATCAACTCCAGCATGACCCTGGAAATTCTGAAGTGGAAGTGTATCTTGTAGGATTTGTTGCCCTGGTGAGCAAAGACTCGAGTCTCAGGTACTCCTCATAAGCAGTCAATAATTCCAAGCACCATAGGGCCTCTTTTCATAACAGTGGGCATTTGACCAATCAAAGGGAATAAGGAAGCCCTATAGTTTGTAGGTATTCCCTTGAGTAATAACTGCCTAGTCTCAGTGTCGAAAGGTGCCTGGTTAAGACTGGCTGGGCCTCCCATCCACTGGCTCTGAGTAAACTTTCACTTAGGCCAAGATGCACCATTTGGCCGTTACATATTGTTATCTCCAGATTAATAAATTATTACGGGATCCACTAGACTTGTGGAAACAAGTGTGCAATTGTCCCATTCCAAAATTCCTATTTGGTTCTTTATAACTTTTTTCTTTTGCTGAGCCTTTTTCTTTATTTGCTTTTTATTTATTTACTATTTTTCATTTATGTGAAGTGTTTTTATAATTTAAAAATCTTTGCCCGATAAATCTAATACCATCGTCATCTGGATATTAGCATATGTTGGTTGTATTTTGTCATTCAGTTGGTAATCTTACCAGTTCTTGGTATGATGAGTGATTTTCAGGTAAGACCTGGGCATTTGAGGCACTATGTTATGAGACCTTTCATTTTAGCTGGCTTCCTCTGACACAGGTGCAACAGGGGAAGGAGAGGTGCCATGTGGTTACTGCTGGGTGGGGATGAAAGTCCAGACTCCCCACTCCATGCCCAGAGACACTCATGGGGAGGGGCCACAAAGTACTGCTGTGCAGGGGTGGGAGATCCGTTCCCAGTCAGGCCTCTCCTGACATCCCGCTGGCTGGGGAAGGTAAGAGTGCCTGAGGTAGGGGTGGCCTCATTACAGCTGGGTGGTGGTTGAAGTCCTGATTACTCGCTCCTCCTCTGAGTCACTTTTATTAGAAAGAGAGTGCTTATTACTGCCAGGTGGCAGTGAAGTCCCTGATGACACCCTGGTGAGGGCAGGAAACTCATTAGCTCCATTGGGATGAAAGTTCCAGGTCCTTCTCTGACACCACACCTTGGGGAGGAATTGGGCACCTTGTTACAGCCTGGCAAGGGTGGAAATCTATGCTCCCCATTCAGCCTCTCTCTGCTGGTGGGAGTGAGGCCACAGTTTTTTTCTATGGTGTTTGCCTGGAGTCAAGCAATAATTGTCTGAAGGTTGACTGTCTTGCTAGTCTATTTCTTTCCTGTTCCTTTGGTTAGACAGAACAGGATTTTGCTGAGGGTTGCTTTTTAGGGGGCAGTGGGATTGGGGGAGTGAGTTTGTCTGGGCCTGTAAGTGTTTCTATGTTGTTGGCTTCTTCTGCTTCTAGTCTGGCACATATGAAGCAAAAAACCAAAACCAACCCCAGGGAATTCTTGCCATATCATTCTTCAGGTCCTGAGCAGTGTGCCTTCCTCTCTCTACCTTTTAGTTTCCTTATATTTTTGCAATATATAAGGTCCAAAGTTTTTGTTGTACTTAGAGGAAGAATAGGGAGAAATGTGTCTACTCCATCTTCCCTGTAGCAAAGTCCTTCATTCCCTTGCTTTTGAAAGAAGATTTTTTTCACACTAATATTATTTCCCCAAAGGAAATTTGTAGCTTATTTTCTTATTTAATGTTAGGTTGCTAGGACCCATGCACACTGTGTACAGCTGCATTCAAGGTTTGGTTGCTTTCCAGTGACAGACTAGTGGTCACTACCCTGCACTGTCATTGTAAGTCTGTGAGGTCCAGTTAACCACTCTCCTTGCCCAAACCTCACACTCATGTGCCCACTAGAGGTGATCTATGGACACAGAGCACAGTCCCCATCAGTAGTGTTTGTGTTGTTACTCATTCCCCTTCTTCTCTCACAGATGAAGATTTGGGGAACCTTGGGAACCCACGGTGTTAAGTGAAGATTGCAGTAAGCCATGAATGTGGTCATTGAGAATCTCTGTAAGGAGGGCCCAGGCGTTAGTAGTTTTTGAAGCTTCCCAGGTGAGATGGGCAGAATAATGGCCTTGAAATGGTCCACGTCTTAATCCTGGAAACTGTGACCTGTTTTCTGCATGTATGCTACCCAGCAAAAGTGAATCAGGCAGCAGGTGGAATTAAGGTTGCTAATCAACTAACCTCAAAGTAGGTAGACTAGCTTAGATCATGCTGGTGGGCCCATTAAAATCACAAGGGTCTTTAATGTAAGAGAGGGAGACATGTCAGAGCAACATGATGTGCCTCTACCAGCCACTGATGCTTTTGAAGATGGGGAAAGGGCCTGAGCCAAGGAAGGAGGAAGCCTCTAGAAGCTGGAAAAGGCAAGGAACCTGATTCTTTAGGAGCCTCCACAAGAACAGAACCCTTGTTGCCCAGTGAGCCCCATTTCAGACTTCTGGCCTCCAGAAATGTAAGGCAATAATATTTGTGTTATTTTAGGCCACCAAGTTTGTGGTCATTTTTTATAGCAGCAAGGGGAAACTGACACATGAGGCCAAGGTTAAGAACTATTGTTGCAGATTTTCTGTTGTTTCTCAACCATCATTTGCCAAAATTGCACCTCAGATCTTTTTAAATTGTTTTATTGTTGTTCAAGTACAGCTGTCTGCATTTTCTCCCCACCTCAGCCATCCCCACCTCCCTCCCCTGATTCCACGCCCCCTCCCATTTTTGTCCAGGTGTCCTTTATAGTTCCTGAAAATGCTTCCCCCTTTTCCCCCCAATATCCCCTCCCACTTCCCCTCTGGTTACTGTCAAATTATTCTTAATTTCGATGTCTCTGGTTATATTTTGCTTGCTTGTTTGTTTTGTTGATTAGGTTCCATTTGAAGGTGAGATCATATGGTATTTGTCTTTCACTGCCTGACTTATTTCACTTAGCATAATGTACTCCAGTTCCATCCATGCTGTAGCAAAGGGTAGGAGCTCCTTTCTTTCCACAGCATAGTATTCCATTGTGTAAATGTACTGCAGTTTTGTGATCCATTCATTTCCTGATGGGCACTTAGGTTGCTTCCAGCAAAAAAACTACTCTACCTAATAAGTGAATTTGGCAAAACAGCGGGATACAAAGTCAATATTCAGAAATCAAAGGCATTTTTGTACACCAACAATGAAATATCAGAAACAGAAATCAAGAAAAGAAATCCCATTTGCTATAGCAACAAGAAAAATAAAGTACCTAGGAATAAACCTCACCAAGGAGGTAAAAGACCTATACTCAAAAAACTACACAACACTGAAGAAAAGAAATTAAGGAAGACACAAACAAATGGAAGCATGTACCATGTTCATGGATTGGAAGAATTACATCAGCAAAATGTCCATACTACCCAAAGCAATCTATAGATTCAACACAATCCCTATTAAAGCACCAATGACATATTTCACAGATATAGAACAAACATTTCAAAAATTTATATGGAACTATAAATGACCTCAAGTAGCTGAAGAAATTTTGAGAAAGAAGAACAAAGTAGGAGGGAATCACAATATCTGATATCAAACTGTATTACAAGGCCACTGTAACCAAAATAGTCTGGTACTGGCATAAGAACAGACACATAGATGAATGGAAAAGAACAGAGAGCCCAGAAATATACCCAAGTCTCTATGTCAATTAATATTTGAAAAGGGGTACAGAATCATAAAATGGAGTAAAAATAGCCTCTTTGATAAATGGTGTTGGGAGATCTGGACAGCTATATGCAAAAAAATGAAACTCAATCACCAACTTATACCATACACAAAAATAAATTCAAGGTGGATAAAACACTTAAATAAAAATATTTTAAAGATTATTTATTAATTTATTTTTAGAGAGAGGGGAAGGGAGGGAGAAAGAAAGGGAGAGAAACATCAATATGTGAGAGAAACATCCATTGGTTGCCTCTTGCACGCCCCCAACAGGGGATGCAGCCTGCAACCCAGGCATGTGTCCTGATTGGGAGTTGAACCCCTGATCTTTTGGTTCACAGGCTGGCACTCATTCCACTGAGCCATACCAACCTGAGCAATTTTTTTTTATTGATTTTAGAGGGAGGGGTAGGAAGAGAGTAAAAGAGGGAGGGAAACATCAAATTGATTGCCTCTTGCACATGCCCTGACTGGGGACCAAAACTGCAACCCAGGCATGTGATCTGACCTGGAATCAAATCCATGATCTTTTGGTTTGCAGGACCACACCCAACAAACTGAGCCATACTGGCCAGGGCCCTTTACCCATTTTTTAGAATCAATTTGTTTGGGTTTTTGTTGTTGTTGTCGTTATTGAGGTATATGAGTTCTTTACATATTTTGGATATTAACTCCTTATCAGATATAGGTTTTGCAAATATTTTCTGCCATTTCATAGGATGCCTTTTCATTTATTGTTTCTTTTCCTGTGCAGAAGCTTTTTAGTTTGATGTAGTCTAACTTGATTATTTTTCTTTTGTAGCTCATACTTTTGGTGTCATATAAAAAAAATCATTGCCAAGATCAACATCAAGAAGCTTCTTTCCTATGGTTTCTTCTAGAAATCTTACTGTAGCAGAACTTACTTTTAGGTCTTTATTCCATTTGTGTTTATTTTGGTAAGTGATGCAAGATAGTGATCCCATTTGTATCTTTGTGCATGTGGTTATTCAGTTTCCCCACACCATTTTTGACAAGACTATTATTTCTCCATTAAATATTTTTAAACATATAAAATTGGAGGACTTCCGCCAAGATGGCGGCATAGGTACACGCACTTCGCTGCCGCACAACCAGAGAATTTAAACAACGAACTCGATAGCAAAAAATAAACAACCAGAACAGACAGAAACAAACTGAAGCGAAGTCCGACACCCAGGAAGTGGGAGAGGAAGTACATCCAGGCCGGTAAGCAGGGCAGAACCGAGTGGAGGAGTGGAGTGAAAGGCAGTTTGCCTGGAGGGACTCACGCTGCGAGCGCCTAAACAAAACAGGACCCCGAACAACAGGTGAACCTCAAAGGCCGAGGGTGTAACTGGAGAGGCCAGTGGGAACCAGCAGGGCCGAGACTGGCGGAGGAGGCAGTAAGGAGCTAGGGAGTGAAGGGTAATCGGGAGCTGGCGGGGATCGGCAGTTGCCATTGCTCCCTCCCAGGCCCTGCCCCCAGAGGAACATCACAAAAAAAACGACCCAGGTTGCCAGGCACCAGCGAACACCTAAGAATCCGACAAGTGCTCCAAGATAAAATGAATGAAAATGGCCAAAATGAAAGACCAGAACAAATTACAACTAACGGATGATGACATAGTCAACCTATCAGATGCTCAGTTTAAAACACTGATAATCAAAATGCTAACAAAACTGGAAGAAAGGTGGACACAAATAAATAAACAAATGAAGAACACGATAAAGATAATGAGGGATGATCTACAGGGAACCGATAGAGAAAAGAAGGAAGCTGGGACTCAAACCAATAGTGCAGACCAGAAGGAAGAAACAAGAATTGAAAAAACTGAGGAAGAACTCAGGAACCTCAGAGACATTTGTAAACGACCCAACATCCAGATCATAGGGCTGCCAGAAGGACAAGAAGTTCACCAAGGAATTGAACGAATTTTTGAACAGATAATGAACGAGAACTTCCCATATATGGCAAAGGAAATAGGCTTCCTGGAAATCCAAGAAGCTCAGAGAACCCCAAAGAAGCGGGACCCAAAGAGGAACACACCAAAGCACATCATAATAACATTACCCAAGATTAAGAATAAGGAGAAAATCTTACAAGCAGCAAGAGAAAAGGAGACAGTTACCTACAAAGGAATTCCATTAAGACTGTCAGCGGATTTCTCAAAGGAGACCTTCCAAGCAAGAAGGGGCTGGAGAGAAATATTTCAAATCATGAAAAGCAAGAACCTACAACCAAGAATAATCTATCCAGCAAAACTTTCATTTAGAATGGAAGGGCAAATAAAGTGCTTCTCAGATAAGGTCAAGTTCAAGGAGTACATCATCAGGCAGCCTCTACTATATGAAATGTTAAAGGGATTTATTATATAAGGACTCAGGAGCGAAGGCACTGAGGCCAGATCAGCTACCGGGGAATGCAGAGCAGTCACAGCCAAGACGCTTGTGAGGTAAGCAAGCAAAATACAACCAGAGAAAAAAACATATATAACCAGAGATATTGAAGTTTAGAACATTCAGGCAGTAACCAGAGGGGAGGGGGGAGGGGATAATGGGGACAAGGGTATTCAGGAACTGCTATAAAGGACACATGGACAAAACCAAGGGGGAGGGTGGAAGCAAGGGAGGGAGGTGGGTTTACCTGGGGTGGGGGAGAGGGTAAATGCAGACAACTATAATTGAACAATAAAATAATTAAAATTTTTTAAAAAACAGCCCAGCTGGTGTAGCTCAGTGGATTGAGCACGGGCTGGGAACCAGAGGGTCCCGGTTCGATTCCCAGTCGGGGCACATGCCTGGGTTGTGGGACAGGTCCCCAATGAGGGCCATGTGAGAGGCAACCATACATTGCTCTTTCTCCCTCCCTTCTCCTCTCTCTGAAAATAAATAAATAAAATCTTTAAAAAAATTTTTTTTAAAACATATAAAATTGAAGGCAAAATGTCTACCTTACTGGACCACTGACCCCCTTGCAGATTTGGTCACCTAGATGAGTCATTTCATTATTGAGTGTCACAGTTTCCACATCTGTAAAATATGGGCAATGATTATGCTTTCCCTATATGTCACAATAGCTCAAGAGAAAATGCTTTGTACCCTGGGAAGTATCCACAACTGTGAGGTGTGACTGGGTGATCCCTTGGGCAGATTCCCACATTTGGGATATTTTAGACAAACTGCCTGACAAACTGCCTGAGTCATAGCATCTAGGAATTTTATTAGTTCCTGGATAAGAGAGTTTTATTGGTCTCATGCTTCTATGCCTGTGGACAATAAAGAACTTAGCGTTACCTCATCAGGGTATTGCTGGCTGGCTGTTGGAATCTATGGAGTTTTATGCTCTATACATGAAAGATTTGGTGTTGGCTCTGGGGCAGCCAGCAATGCACTCCCTAAGCCCAACAGAAATTAGAAAAATGTCAGCAAATACCCATCCACTACTCAGAAGTGAGCTTCTTGAGGGCAGAAGCTGTGTCTTATACAACTTTTTATTCTTAGCATAGCCCATTGTTTGGCGCATTGTGGATACTAAATAAAACTTACTTAGTGGATGAATAGAAATAATTTGTTATGTCAAATTTTAGTTTCCATTTTTACTGAAATGTGAATTCATGTTTACAAATTCTGAGATAGTTTAAAGAACTTAAAATGAGGCTTAAATAGTATTGAGCACTGTCTTGCTACAGTTAATTGTATCTAGATTCTAGGAAAAATAAGCGATAGTGGAAGTTGAAAAAAAAAAAGAAATACTATTTTGGAAGGAATAAGGTTGTTACTAGCTTCCTGAAATTCACTTTCTCCATAGCCAGCCTAGGCATTTATTATTTGCCTTGTTCTGTATTGTATTTTTGTGGTTACATAGGATCATTAGTTTATTTTACATTTATTGGAGAAAAGGCATCATATAAATATAATTGTAAAATACACAAATTAGGTTCATATTTCAAATGCTCAATCATTTTTTTGTCCTCACCTGAGGACATTTTTCATTGCTTTTAGAGAGAGGGGAAGGGAGAGAGGAAGGGAGAGATAGAAACATTGATGTAAGAGAGAAACATTGATTGGTTGCTTCCCATACACATCTGTACTGGGGTTTGTACATGTCTGGAATGGGGATTGAACCCACAACCTAGGTATGTGCCCTGAATGGGAATTGAACTCATATTGTTCTGTTACATGACAATGCTCCAAACAAACTGAGCCACACCAGCATGGGCCCAATCATTCTTTTTCTTCATGTAAACTAGAAGAATTTTGAAACAAATTAAAAATGATCATTAATAGATGATCTTCATTCATAGATGATCTCTCCAAAACTTTCAGGCAAAAGCAGTTTCATGTAATTTAAGTTTCTTAAAAATTGAAAAGTATTTTTCTTGGAGATTTAAAAAAATTATTTACTTATTTTTAGAAAGAGGGTAAGGGAGGGAGAAAGAGAGGAAGAGAAACAATCATGTGAGGAAAAAAAACATCAATTGGTTGCCTCTCGTATGCGCCCCAGCCAGGGACCAAATCCGCAACCTAGACATGTCCCCTGACCAGGAACCAAACCTGTGGCCTCTTGCTTTGTGGAAGGATGCCCAGCCAACTGAGCCATACTGGTCAGGGCTCTTTTGGAGGTTTATTAGGTATGAGGAAAGCCAATGAAAGACAGGTGTTTACATGTCTAAATTTATATATATACTCACATTTATAAATTGGTATTAAGTCATTGCTCTTAACACACAAGGATATTTCACAATTTAGGCATGTGCCTAGCCAAATATAAAAAGTAGGAATGCAAAATAGAGGATGCTTTCCCAGAAAAAAAACAAACATGATAGAACCTCTCAGTGAACTGGGCTTTGACTACTAAGACAAGTCAACCTCCTCTGAACTCAGAGCTCCTCATGAACAACAATGATCAATCTTCTCTTCTTCCATCAACCGCTCACAAGAAAAGCAGACAATTGTGAACTAACCATCTTTGCAGCAACCAGCAGTGTAGTTAGACATGGCACCTTTTTCATAGCTTTCCTTCATTGACCTTAATGAAAACTGGAAGATGTGGTCTTCTGCAATGAGAATACTTGACTACATATAGACTTTTGTTTCTGAGGATGGCATCATTCAATGTGAAAATAACAAAAATCTATAAATTCTGTGTTTGATATATGAAAAGAAATTGCATATATTTTACTTGTCCTGGCATTTCAACTAAGCTGTGGTGAAGAGTGGTGATAAGGTTTATGTGACTGTGGGGACTCTTCAGATGAATATAAAGGTTCAATAGGGCACATCAGAGCAAGTAAGTTTCTTCCTTTGCTCTTGGAAAAACACAAACAAGATCTTTCCAGGATATGGAGACAGGAAAGCCCTCTTGAGCCTGCTCGCCAAGTGAGTATATGTCACACCCAGTACCCACTGGGTACGTGCTGTGGCACTGTACCCCAAACCTGTGTCTAGGACCAGCCCCAGGTGAGGGCAAGAAGAGCTGTCAAGGTTTTTCCCAGGAAATGTTATGAGAGCATACCACAGCACCTGCCCCATCCAGTCAACCCTTATAAAATGCCACCAGGATCATTCCTAGACTTCAACATGTACAATAGTACAGAATTCGAAAGACTGGCACAGCTGAAGTTCCTGCTGAACAAAGTCAGCAGCATTTCTCAAGGGGGCGCTGAATGCTAGTAGCACATGCTAGAACGGAGATAACTAAAAGCATACCTCTTATACTTCCAAACACTCCTAATTGAAAACAACGGAGCCCATTCCAGTGAGTTAAGCAGGGAGATGATTTTGTTTTCTGTTTTTCTCTTGTTCACCAAAAGAAAAACTAAGTATAGTCATCAGCCACATAACAACATTTTGGTCGATGACAGACCGCAGATAAGTTGGTGGTCCCATTAGATTATAATGGAGCTGAAAAATTCCTATTGCTTAGTGATGTCATAGCACAGCGCATTACTCATGTGTTTGTGGTGATGCTGGTGTAAACAAACCTCTTGTGCTGCTGGTCATACGAAAGTATAGCACATATAATTGTGTATAGTATATCATATTTGATAATAAACAACTATGTTACCAGTTTATGTATTTACTATACTTTTATTTTTATTATTATTTTAGAGTGTATTCTTTCTACTCATAAAAAGTTTATTGTAGAACAGTATGCTATGTTATGCTAGCAGAATAAACTCTACAAAACTTTTGAACGAATGAGAGTTGGACGCTCTGTACCCCTTACCCAGTTTTGCCCTCTATGCATCTCTTCAATCTGGTTGTTCCTGAGTTATATCCTTGTATAATAAACAATTAATCTAGTAAGTAAAATGTTTCTCTGAGTTCTGTGAGCTGCTCTAGCAAATTAATCAACCTCAAGTAGGAGGTCTTTGAAATCTCAGATTTATAGCCAGTTGGTCAGAAGCACAGGTAACACATCTGGTCTTCTGATTGTCATCTGAAGGAGGAAGCAATCTTGTAGGATTGAGCCCTCAACCTACGGGAGCTGATGCTATCTCAGGTAGATAGTGTCATAATTGAGTTAAATTGTAGGACACCCAGCTGTCCTACAATTTGCAGAATTGCTTGATGTGAACTACATTGGACCTGGTGTCAGAATTGTAGGGGGCATTCACTGTTCACTTGGCTCTGGGGACATGGTAGGTAATATCATGAACTGTTCTTATTTAGTCGCACTAAAGTCCAAGGGCAACAGCTGTCTTTTCAATACTTTCCCCAGCTCCCCCACTGGATGTACACCAGGTCTTTGGAATGAAGGTTGTCCATATGGGGTGTGGCTAACAACTGGACAAGCCACAGGGCCTAGTTGGGCATCATTTCTGTGGAGCTGTTGCAAGGCCACATGTTGGCAGATGATTGGGGAGAACCTTCCAAGATGCTTGTGTGAGCCCTCAGTGCAGGGTTAGATCAACCCTCATGATGTGGCATGTTTGCAGATGGGGCTAGGACATACCCAAATTCTTTCATGCTGTAATAAATTTTAGTTGCCACTGGTGTGTGCTAGACTTTACTGGACAAAATAAAGAGAAAGCGTTCCATTTTTTTGGTGGGGATATGGCTTGTACTGGGATACATTATTTCTCTATGTTTTATCTCAACTCTGCCCATAATAGGGAGGAGATTACCCTCGTACCAAATTTAAAGTTTGGGAACTGCCTGGGTGTCCAGGTCTGCATCTGCTCACAGTGCCTTGCCTTCTGTGGCCTCAGCATCTCAGCCACAGGTAGAGAATAACAAATTCCTATTCCCCAAAGTCTGAGCTACAATGTCAAGTCAGTGACTTCCTAAAAGTCATAAGTATCCTTTAATTAATTAATTAGTTAATTAATTAATTCCATAAATATTTATTGAATACCTCTTATGTGCCCGTTAGGGGAAACAGGAAAAATACTCAGTCCTTGTTCTCAAGTTGTTTTCAGACTTAAAACGCACACATGCATGTGTCGTAGGTGCTGTGATAGAAATATCTAGAGGGCAGCATGGAACATGAGGAATTGGACCCTACCCTGGGACCCTACACTGGGAAACAAATCTGAATCCTGCTGGGTGAGGTTGTAGAAATTTGTCATGCATTAAATGATTCAACATATTATTTACTGAATGCTCACAACATGCCAGACTCTGAGAACTTGGTCATAAATGCACAGCCAAGGTCACTGCTCAGAGCTGACATTCTAGCTGTGGCTGGGCAAGGGGTACGGGAGAGATTATTTAAAAAGTCATCTATTTCATGGGTTTTATTGTGTATCTAATATGTGTCAGGCAGGGTATTAGATGCTGGGATTATAAAGACAAATGAGACACAGTTCCTCTCCCTAAGGGCGTTTCAGCCCAAGGGAACAGCCTAAGGAAGGCGGAGAGCAAATGAAGGGGCAGTGTTTGGGGAAAATCCAGTTCGGTAGAGCTGGGAGTGCAGGGTGTGGTGATAAACCGGCTCCCTCTTAGTTATGAAACTCATCCCTGGGAAATCTGAGGCAGAGTCCTTCCTGGAAACTTCATATAAATCCCCCTGAAGTATTTATTGAAGCAGACATTTAAGAACAAGCTCTGGGTACTGGGTGTATATAAAATAGCCTCATCCGGCCTAAGGTGTGGCTCTACTTGCCTGAAACACAGACCAAGAACAAGAGTTTCTGACACTCCAAGTTCTCTTTTCTTTTCCTTTCCTTTCCTTCTCTTCCCTTTCCTTTCCTTTCCTCTTTTTTTCTTCCCTCTCCTTCTTCCTTCTTTCCTTTCTTTTCTTCCTACCTAACCCATTCCCAGAAACTGTTGGTCCTAGAAGTATCAAAGTGAACCTACAATTAGGATCTGCCCTTTGAGGTGTGGTAAGAAACTAATAGGTTAATGTTTGCAAAATGCCAGAACATTCTTGAACAAAAGACCTTATATAACTTCAAAGTATTTGTAATTATTATGATCATTACTATAATTTGTAAGACTTAGCCATAAATCTTTTCATAATAGGATGAAGTCAACACTTTTAAAAAGGCGAAGCAGGACAGGGATGGTATATAAGGCTTGGTGGCCTGCCTGCCTCTGAGGACAAGAGCTAAGGGAAGACAGGTGAGTTAAACAGAGTGGTGAAATTGATGCCTAGGCTTATCTAGGGTGAAAAATCCAGTCTGTGGTGATTGATTGATAATTACTGGGTCTTTGCCGTTCAGGAAACAAGAGAAGTAGAAATCAGATAAAACTAAAGGAACTGGCAAGGAAAACCCAAGATATAAAAGATTATGTACATGCTAGAATGATTTTTTCCTGTTCATTAAAATATGTAGACAAATTTTAATTTATTTTAATGTATTTTAGTGTAAGTATATACTTTTTGATTTGTGAACACTTGCAAAACAAAGAATAGGAGAACAGAAACATGTGTACATTTAACAGAAGCTGTACAGGCCAAATGGATGTCTTTTTTTTGTTAATTCAAAGGCAAAGAACAGAGGTGTTTGTATTTTGCCAGGTGGTAATCTCTTCTCCTCTCTCACGCTCACTGCTGCCAAGGTTACCTTAACCCCATAAACCTTAAGTAGTGGTTCAATAACAGAGTTCGCTCTCTTCTGGAAGCTACGAAAGAACTTAGGCCAACATATCTAACAAATTAAGCTTGACAGAGTAAAGGGATAGAGAAGCTTCAGCAGTCCTGGATGGAATAGAGAGGTCATGATCTCTGTGATTGAATCTTTGTTCGGAATTGGAAGAGTCCTAAGCACCAGGAGAGAAGCCTTCCTGGTGTTTTCAACTCTGGGAATTCCAAATGGCAAAATGAGGGAAGGAGGCCCAGGGGCCACCCAGGTGGAAGGCTCTCCCTTCCAGATCTCTCTGGACAAGGAAAGGGTTTGCTTGCAGAGTGTGAAGACATGTGATCAATCCTCTGAGCTCTCCTGGGCTGATAATCATTGCCAACAATCCAAATTCAGTAAATATATATTTTCACAGACCATGTGAAAATGCAACTTTGCAAAAAGGAGTTTAAAAGGAGCCTATATTTTACTCTAAAAAGTTAAATTTTTCTCAAGGATATGTGATCCTAGTGGCAGAAATATTTTATATTTGTGACTGTCATCTCTATTATTTTAGTTTAAGGCCTGTTGGTGCATAGCCATCTGTGAGGTGATGAGCTGGGGTGTCGTGTGTGTGTGAGGAGGGAGGGGAAGGATGGGGCAGGGAGAGGGTATAGGACTAAGACATGATGGAAAGGCCTATCAGCCCACAAGCGAGCAAGCAACAAGACAAGGTAGCAACAAAATCAGGTTGGCAAATACAACACAGAGCAAAAGGCCATGCCTAATGGGGGTGTGTACAGCAGCTCTCAATTCTTCCAGGATCAAATAGGGGCCATAACGGGACACAGCCACCTTTATCTCTCAGCATCACAGGTGTTAATAAAATACACATTCCAAGCTGCCTTGAGGACCCTAAGGACCAGGGTGGCTATGGATCAAGGTTTATGCAAAGATCTGGGAGAGTGTTCACAGAAAAAGAATGAGAGTCTTTTGGTGAGGGAATTACAAAATGAATACCTTTATTTCCACTTTTTCCAAAAACAATTATTTAAAGGAGGAAGAAATAGTCTATGATGTCTTACAAATCTAAGTGATGCTATAGAAACTGCAAAGTATGAGGTGGAGAGAGGCAAACTTGAATTGTGTTGGTGGGAGACGCAAGTTGTCGGTTTCCAGGGTGCCCAGCAGGCCTACTCTTCCAGCTTGTTGACACTGGCATGCTGTTTGTCACTCTTTTGCTCTCCAGGAAGGGAGAGGGCAGATGCCACCATAGACATAGTTCTGAGTGGGCATTATGAGTCCTGTGCTGTCTTGGCCAAACATCTTAATAAGTGCTGGGAGCCACGGGGGTATTAATGGGTTGGTCATAGGTAACTGATGGATTCTCCCTGAGCACACTCCAGCAATGCCCTGGCAACCTCTTCTACCACAGAATACTTCTAGGCATCTGAAAAGTTGTGTTACGGAGCTTGGCTTGTATCAACATGCAGTGTTTATGTCCATTGTTGCTTCTTGCTCTTTCCTGTTGTAACCAGAAAACATGATAGGAAGGAATTCTGTGTTTCTAAGTAACTGCGTATTTACCTAGACTCTTTTCATTCAAGTGCTTGCTCCACAGATATTTACTTATGCTTGGAGAATGAGGTAGCTTTCATGTCCCGTTCTTCCACTTGGGTTTCCTAGAGGAAGTCTTTTGTTCCCACAGAAAAGCAGCAAAATGCCCTGGGTTCAGCATCTGGATACAAGCAGTCCTTTTTTTCTGCAGGGTCCTCTCCATAAAGCCAGGGAGAAGTCTCTTAAAGATGAACTTTCTCTGGGCTTTTCCTCGCTTAAGTGGCTCCTTCTCCATTCTCTTTCCTGGGACTGAGTGTCTTCTCTCATTCAGTGCTGGGACCTCTGTGGGTGCTAAATAAATGATTCCAGTAGGGTGGTTGAATCTGAGAGTTCCTGCAGAACCAGCTAATGTTTCAAATTCCTGTATATTTTCGGTGTTGAGACTCAGCATGACTATTTCTGCTCAACTGAGGGAAGTCAGGTGCACCATCTCAGTGTGGTAGGGAAGAAACAAATGGCCCTGTCTGAGGGGACACGGCCCCTCAGTGTAAGAACACTTCACTCAGATGTCTTGCTTACCACCTCTTTTCACCTTTTTTGTTTTTGTTTTTAACTTAATATTTTTTCTGTTATAGTTATGTTCAATATTATATTAGTTTCAGGTGTACAATACAGTGGTTAGACTTCTGAAGTGATCCCCCAATAAGTCTAGGACTCACCTCAAAAACTCCTTTTTTCTTGAGGTGTAATTTATTTCTGGGTGTTTGGAAAGAACCATCCATAAGAACAACCTTGAAACAAAAGAGATGAGAAGAGCATTATGAAAGTGATGAATGCCATATTTAAATGCACACTCCTACCTATAATGATAGCTATAATTTGAAATGATGGGTAGCCAGGTTTAGCCAACTAAGGGAGGTGATGGGAACTCCCTGCGGTGGGAGGAACTGCTGGGAGGTGGAGGATTTGGGGGCACATGGCCTGTTCCTCCAGCATTCCCTGGGGTTAACTGCAAACTATGCTTGGTGCCATTTATGCATTTGTTTGCTAGCTAGTGGGGGAACCAGAGCTCTTTGGACACACAGAAGATGATTAGAGGAATGGTTGGGAAGAAAAAGAGTACACGAGAGCAAGTGTGAGACCAAGTGCTTGATGGTGACCAGTGTCAGTTCTCCCCTAGAGTGAGCACCTTCTGAGTTCAGTCCTGGATCCCTGCCCATGACCTACTTTCATGGGGATTTGACTTTGCTGTGGAAGTAGCCTGCCACTCCATGCCCCCACCTTGGGCTCTGGTCCAGGTTTTTTTCCTGCCCAGGAGTTTGACAGAAGGGGAATGGGGAACATGGCTTGAGGTTGCCAAGGGGGTCTAAGCTCTCAGGCTGGGGGCTTAGAGCAGTGGGCAGTGTCTTTCAACTCCTTCCAACAACCAAAGCAAAGAGTGTGTTCCAAGACACTCAGGAAAACATAACCTCTCCTCTAACCTGAAGGAAGAACCCAAATTAAGAGAAATGCAAGCACAGTTTTCTCCTTATTGTATTATCTTTTGACAACAAAGAAGCTATTGGGATAGAAACTTGCTTTTCAGGATCTGGATTCAGGTCACTATGTTTCTCAGTACCGAGAGCCAAAGTAACTTCGCTTCCTTTTTTAAAATTAAAAAAAAAATTTATTGATGAGAGAGAGAGGAACATCGATTTGTTGCTCCACTTATTTATGCATTCATTCGTTGACTCCTGTATGTGCCCTGACTGGAGGATTAAACCTGCAACCTTGGCATCGGGATAACGGCACTCTAACCAACCAAGCCACCTGACCAGGGACATCTTGGCTGCTTAAAACAATTAGAGAGTCCCTGTGGCCACGCAGGAGTCTTGCCATTTTAAGCTAATTGAAAGGATGGACGGAGCACACATCTGGCTTTTGCTTTTTTCATTATGATTCAAATAATTAATTTTCTTAGTCCAGACATGGTGAAACTTGTTCTCTCTCTTTTTTTAATACCTTTCCATAGAAACATAACATATTGTTGTGATGACAATTGATATTCTCACAACTGAGCTAATTTGTATTTTAAAATCACTTTAGGACCTGGAGAGTAGGATCATCGGTATGTCTGTGCTGTGGCTGCTTCTGGGCCTCCTTGCCCTTATTGGTGAGTGCGTTTCATTTTTTCCAAATGACCTTGGAGTTGGGAAGGATAAGCAAAGAATCATAATGGTACTTCTCGTATGTAAAAGTGCAGTGCAAAATGTTATTTTTTCCTAAGCTGTTTGCAAAATCCTGGAGTTAGTTACAGCTCTGATAAGCAGCCTCTTCTGGGTGTCCCACAGAAGGAGGGGCTTTTCCCCAATGCTGGGTGGGCTTAAAACAGAATTGCCTGATAATTGCTCATTGTTTCTCCATAAAAAACTCTTTCATCAAAAGTGTGTGTTGAATCTATTAATAGAGCGTATATTTCCGTAGAAGGATGGAGGAGCTTACATAATGAGACTAATGTAATTCAGCAGAAAACTAGCAAGGAGGGGAGCAAGGGGATGTGACTAAGCTAACCATTGAGACATCGTTGCAATGCTTGAATTTCAGATTTGGTCCTACTTCCTTGTAGCTGGAGCAAAAAAGGAAAAGTACCTGTTTTTAGATAAATAAAGGGAAGAAGCATAGTTCCTCGAGAGAAACAAAATTTTTTTTCCTGGCTCTAAATTCTAAAAACTTCTCAGATAGGGGTCAGTCTTACATTCATTCATTTATTTGTTGATGCACTCAGTCAACAAATATTTTTAAATTCTCATAAGGAATTTTGGGAATATAAGGCACTTCGAGGAACACGTAATGTGATTTGGGAGTGAATAGAAGTCAGGGAGCAATGAATGGCACAACCAGTTACTATTAAGGGCATTTGTCACCGATTATAAAAATAGAGTGTCCCAATAAAAAACTAAACAGGACACATTGGCTCGTTTAACTGTTAGTATACTCATAAAAGACCAAGTAATTTCATTTTCTTGTTTCTCTTAGATTACTCATCAAAAGTTTTTAAAGTAGAAGTATGTACTCCAAAATACTAGTATTTTCAGATGTCAACCCCATGAAGTTCTTCATAAGAAAAGAGAACTTTAAAATACATTTAGTAAACATGCAGTACATATATGAGGATAAGCAATAGGCATATTTCCAAAGACCTGCAAATCATTAAGATTTAATGATATAATCTACTTTTGTCAAAGAATAAAACAAATCAAGAAGAATGATCTGATGAGAAGTCCTTACAGGCTTATGATAGTGGGACAATGCTCTCAAGGGGCAATTTCCTGCCACCTGTAGTATCTTGTTACTCGTGTGAATGCCCTCTTTCCAGTGTGAGTGATGAATTCTCCGAATGTCCCCTTTAGTGGTCTCTGTGGAATCCCAACAGTGTGTAAACCTCACCTTCTCCTCAGTGCTGGAAATGACAGTGGTAGTTAAAGAGAGAGAAAATGCAGAGCAAAGAGAGAAGGGAAGAAGTGGAAAGAGGGAACCCCACTTGGAAAGCTGGCCCTGCACCTCACCACATGCCCTTTCCATCTCTGCAGTCCTAAACACCCACGCAGACATGCACTCAGAGCAGGGGAAGCCAGCTCCAAGTCACAGTTTACCAGCAGTCCCTATTCTTGGGGTCTGGACTGAGATCCCAGGGAGGCCCAGGCTTTATATGTGTTTCTCAAGAACAGATGTAAGTATCTTATCAGACCAATGAGTTAGGGGTATTGGAGGGAGAAGTGCTGAGAGATCACATAAAATGGAAAATGAGAACTAGCTCACAGGGAACACACAACCTCTGATTTGACTCCAACACACCCACTGAACAGCATTGCGCAGCTCCAGAGCTTTGCAAGGGATAGAACTTCTCCAACAGTTCCTCATGTCTGCAAGGTATGAGGTGAGAATTTAGTATCTAGGAAGTTCTATAATAATTTCTTAGTCACTATACTATAAATTCCAAAAGGGTTTCAGTTGCGAGTGAAGTTCTTGTTCTTGCTTTCAGTATAGTTATGTTTGTTCATGTCACTTCATTCATGGCCAGAAGGATGACCAGAACTACTCTAGTTCAATGTCTCAGGTTGAAATTTTCTCGATTTGTAGACTCATCTGAAAGTGGCAGCTGGGGATGCTATGGAAACATCCGAACCCTCGATACTCCCGGGGCATCTTGTGGGATTGGAAGACGCCGAGGCCTGAACTACTGTGGTAGCTAGAATCTCATTGTCCACCTTACCCTCCTCCTCCTCTTCCTTTCTCTCAGAAGTTGACTCTTTTAGGCCTGGGTGGCTTCAACAGGACTTTGTCCCTGCCCTCAGTACTCCACACCCATGTCTCCGTCATTTCCCAGAGGTTTTGATCCTCGATATACCATTTTGGTTTCCACTGTTTCCCACAGTCCCATGCTATGAAGTGCTGGAAAGAGCACTGGACGTGGACTCCAAAGACCTTGTTGAGTACTGGTTCTGCTTCTTTAAGTCACTTAGCTTCCCTGAACTCTGCTGAGATGGGGATAATAGTACCATATTTTTCAGACTATAAGACGCACTTTCCTCCCCAAATTTGGGAGGAAAATGGGGGTGCATCTTATAGTCTGAATGTAGCTGAATTATAGTCTGAATGTTATTTATGTTATTAAATATGTTACCACATTTTTTTGCTTCAAATATTTTTCCCTATTTTCCTCCTCTAAAACCTAGGTGCATCTTATGGTCCGAAAAATACCGTACTTACTTTACAGTGTTGTTGCAAACTCTGGTCAGTAATGTGAATGACAGTGCTTTTGAAACCATAAAAGTGCTTAGAAGGTTAAGTGGGTTAGCCAGGTACATTAGGATTGGTTTTTCACTTTGCCCAGCATTCTTTGTATTTCGTAAAGATTTAAGCACACATGATTTCTAGGTGTCACTGTAGGGTGGAAAGGTGGGCGAGAGTGAGCACACCTGTCAAAGAAGCTCTCCAAGGACTTCAGGAAGGATTTGGGAGAATTTCTTCACATCAGGTGTTTGTTGTAGCTGCTAGACATGCATTTTACTGGGTAACTGTTTGGGCATTTAGGATCGGGCCAGTGGGGACTGCGCCCATGCAATTTTCCTGGGAGGACATGAGCTCCTTGGCTCAGGGGCAGTGGTAGCCATGAAAGACATGTCTCAGGGGATGCCAACCCAAGCAAGGAAGAGAATCACAATCTCAGTTCTGGGAATGGCCAGAAGGGATTTCAGACCCAAGCATGGGCTTCTCAGTCCTCAACTGCTGCCTAGAACCTTGGAGTATGTTTTCTCTCTCTTTTCGAGCTCCCATTTCAGCATAAGTCACACCAAGCCACATCCTTCCTTCTGTGTTTGCTTTAGGAGTTCGTGCTTCTGAGAGGCTGGCTGAAATAGACATGCCACACTTACTGCGATTTCAACCCATCATGCGTACTGTTGGCCAAAAGTACTGTGTGGATCCTGCAGTGATCGCTGGTGTCGTGTCCAGGGAGTCTCCTGCTGGCAGCATCCTTGTCAATGCAGGCAATGTGGGCGATGGAGTCAGGGTGGTACAGGTAACCCTCCATGTGGCCATTGGGCTGTGTGTGTGGCACAACTCCAAAAGGACACCATCACATTTGTTGTGTGGATGGTACTCCTGGGGCATAGCCCCCTAGGAGAGTGAATGGGCTCCCTGGAGCCATGAGAGCCAAGCTCTGGCTGTGAGAGATGAGCAGCTCTATTTCTGCTTCACTTTGAGGCACAATTTCTTTTCAGAGTAAATTGTGCTGTGTTTCCAGGATATCATCATTGTCACCCTGTTGTGGATTTCCAAACAGGTCATGCAGGAGAAATATCACAGCTTGAATCTTTGCTCTGTTATTTCGTAACCACTTGACCTTGGATAAATAATTTGATCTCCCTGGGCCTCAGTCTCCTCACCTGTAAAATGCCATCCTCAGAATTATTATGAAGATTCAATAAAATAATGTGAAAAAGTACTTGGCATCTGGTAGATTCACAACAAATATCGTATTTTATGTTCCCTGTCTTCTCTCTACACAATTCTTAGTTCTGAAGGTCAAGTTGTATTTTTCAGGAATTCTGCCCGGTTTCGTCCGAGACTTCCAGGGAACTGGTCATTAATTAACCCACTGTCAAATTAAGTCTGTGCTAGGAGAATGAGGGGTGACAGGGGAGAAGCTGAGGCCACAATTCTCTATTACATTTCACATTGTTGTAGTTGTTGAGAAATCTGTAAGTATTGCAGTCCTTTTTTAAGCTTTTAGGAAAACATACTCCTCAATGATTTTTTAAGTTGGCTTCCCATTAGTTCTTTGTATGACACTTTACAATTTAAAAGTACTTCTAAACATTTTATCTTATTTTGATTTGGGGACCCATAATAATGTGATGAACTGAGACAGATGAGGAAGTGAATTTATGAGGAGACTGCCATTCCTGAAAAGTCACATGACAACTAGCAAATGCAGAATGGGACCAAGGACAACTTTGGTGATTTAGTGCCAGCACCATTTCCGCCGTCCTGTTCTGCCTCCTTTATAAAATCTTGTTCTTGGGAAAAAGATGTGTCCAATTCCTTTGAAGATGAAGAAAGAATTCTCCAGAGTCAGATATTCATTTTAATTATGGTGAAAGACATTTGAGCCCTGGCTGGCGTAGCTCAGTGGATTGAGCACAGGCTGCGAACCAAATGGTCACCAGTTCGATTCCCAGTCAGGGCACATGCCTGTGTTGCAGGCCAGGTCCCCAGTGGGGGCCACATGAGAGGCAACCACGCATTGATGTTTCTCTCTCTTTCTCCCTCCCTTCCCCTCTCTAAAAACAAATAAATAAAATCTTAAAAAAATATATGATGAAAGACATTTGGAATGGTAACCAACAGTATGGAAGAAAAGTTAGTGGCACCCTTAGACATTCTGATTACTAGAAGGATAATTACAAGTACAGATAGAAAAAAACCCATTCGGACCTATTTTGGAGGGCTTTTGGTTGCAGCAATGAAGGAGGGCATCAGAATGGAACTGACACTACCTCTCAACCTTGGCTTTCAACCCTGCCTCTCATCATTGCATTGAGGCAGCCGTGAAATGTCTGCTCCTTCCTTCCTTTGCCTAAACCTTTTAGCTTTACTATTTGTCCCCAGAAAGACTGAAGGTGGCATTGGTTTTACCAAAAGAGGAGGAGAGAAAGACAAGGGAAATCAGAAACACTGATGGCATGAAGCCATATCGCCCTCTCACTTGGCTTACTGGGCTTTTCCTCTGCCTCCCTCCTTCTAGGACACGGGCCGTTATGTTCCCACACCCTGGATCAGCGAGTCCCAGCTTTCCCAGATGACTGACACCCTGACTGTTAGAATCAAAGAAATCCAGAGGAGGTTCCCTACCTGGACCCCCGACCAGTGCCTGAGAGGTAGGTGTAACCCCTGGGTTGGTTGGTTTCACTGCATGGAATAGGGACAAATGTAATACATTGTGCCATATTCCCCAAAACCTCAGTTGCTTATGATAAGCATGAGGAAAGAGAATCTAAGTTAAGTGCTGAGCATCCTGAAGCAATGAGGGGCTGTGGGGTCAGCATTAACTTGTCTCACAAATTCCAGGTGGACTCTGCTCCTATGTTGGAGGTCCTGGCTATGTCAGAAGCAGCCAGGACCTGAGCTGTGACTTCTGCAATGATGTCCTTGCACGAGCCAAGTATTTCAAGAGACACGGCTTCTAACACTTTAGATCAACTCCAACATCATTCTCATACATGAGGCCTCTTCTGTTCCACAGATAAAACTAGCCAGTGGGGCTTGTGACTGAGAATCTGATTTTGACCTGAAGGTTGTCAAAATAACATGGAACTCATTAAAAGAAGAACTATTCTCTGCATTTTGTGGTCTGATGTGTGTATGTATAAGTTAAGAGTTGCATCTCTTTAAAGGTATTTCCATGGAGATAGGCTGTAATGTGGATTTCTGTGAAATGCATCCTACACCGCATTGACTAGCATTGCCAGATTTAGCAAATAAAAACACAGAAAGCAGTTACATTGGAATTCTAGATAAATAATGAACAATTTTTTAGTGTAAGTGCCATGCAATATTTGGGAAACATTTGGGCATATGATATTTTATCTGGCAACAGTATCATTGATTTCTCTGATAAAAAAAATAGTTTCAAATTTAATTGAAAAACTTGATGAGAAAAAGAGCATGATGGTGGCCAGCCTGATGTGCTGGGCAGATTAGTCTCAGGAGAGGCTCTGATGAACTTTGCAGCATTATTTTAACCCTAAGTCAGTCTCTCTGTCATCTAAGTTTACCTCCTTTCCTTTTCTGGGCCACAGAACCTGCTACACCCAAACTCTCTGAACTGAGGTAAACTATTCCCTTGTTTGGGGCACTCACCAACAGAGCCAGGCCGCAGTAATTCATCAGTTGAAGCTGCCCTCAAGGACACTGACTATGTCTTATACTGGTAAATTATTCAATTCTAGGAGGTGTATTCTATAAAAGTAAACAAAATCCCATTCTATCAACTGAATGGTATCACTATAGAGTGTTGTCCTGGAACAATTATCCTTTCAAACACAACTTTTTGAAGCAACTTGTATGTGCTCAGCACTATATCAGGGTCCCTGCCCTCAACCATAAAATTACTCTTAAACCATAAAATTTAGCTGGGAATAGCAGCCAGTTAACTACACATGTGCAAAAGGTACAGACTCATGCCAGTGCCAGGAGACAATGTGAGAATGTCACCTTCGGTGTCAGGGGCCTGTGGAGCCTGCTTATGACCACTGATGCCCTGGACCTTCTCCAGGGCCACTTCCTTCTTGGTCTCTCCACTCTGTGCCCTCCAAGACCCTCTCAAGGCTGAATCCAGTGGAGGGCTTCTGACCAAGGAGAAAATGACAGAGAAGACTTCGTGAACACAATTCAATGGCACAAGGAAAAGAGACTGTGAGACACTGGTTAGGAGCCCACAGTGGAAACACTTGGGTGAATAAAGTCCTTTTGAAATCACAACACTGGGCGAGCTCACACAGCTCCCACTTTGAACATGTACACCCAGTAAGTGGGGGGTCACTTGTGTCTGTGCTGCTGGTGACTGTCATCCTAAGAAAACATTCAGTCAAGGAAGGCTGATGAGGAGCGCTGTGACATCACTATGGGAGCTCTAACAAAGGCACAACTGATGTAGAGGCTGGTAAAATATAAAGGAATTAATTAAATAGCTATTAACCAATCCTTATCAAATACCTCCTACCTGCCAGCCACTGTATTAGGAACTACAAGGGCATATTCTTGCTCACAAGGCTCCTTTTCTAGTTGGGATCCATATATAGTAACACTTAGGGCATAATAAGCTAATTTCTGTAAAGAAGGGGTAAATGAAAATTGGTGTGGGAGTTCTGAGGCCTGAGTTCACAGAAGAGGTAAGGACATTTATTTGGTGCTGAATTCTCACACCAGCCCAGATGCACGATTCCACTGAACAAACGAAAAAGCTACCAACCGAAACTGTTAAGACACTTGCTTAGTCACAGAGCTGATAAGGGACTGAACCAGAGTCTCAATGCATTGCCACATGTATATAATTAGATGATGGTGTGCATGTGTTTGTGTGTGTGGTGGGGGGTTAGGGTGACCAACTATCCTGGTTTGCCTGGAGTTGATGGGTTTTCTGGGACAGGAAACTTTCAAGGCTAAAACTGGGAAAGTTAAATTGGAACTTTCTGAGCAAGTCCAGATGAGTCAGTCACCTGAACTGGGCATCATCCCTTCTATGAGGTATTTTAAAACCTGTGAGGGCAGTTTTCTTTCCTTCCTCCCTCTCTTTCTTTTGTTATGGCTGCAGTGCTTGAGGTGAGGGTGAAAGGTAGGGTGGGACATTACTGGTATTCTGTGGTGGGGCAAAGAATGCTAAACATTTTGCAGTTCGTACTGGGGAGGCTGGTCCCACCTAGTGAAGAACACACATATATGAAAGGATATTCATATGTATATATACATTTTAATGTATTAATTAATGTAACATACACCTTATAAACTTCCTCCTGAGTTAGCCTTTTGACAGCTTTACTACCAAGAAATATAATTTTTCAAAAGTTAGGAAGCCATTCCTTTGAAATATAAACCTCTAGGGAGAAAGTGCTCCATGTCCCTCTCACTGTGGGAGTTTAGCCTCTAGGCATCTGCTTCTCCTAGAAATAAGAAAATTTTTATTTTTCCTCTGATAAAGGTGAATTTAGGATAAACTATGAAAGAAAGCATAGCAGATGGTGCTGTTAAGTCTTCTCAAAGGAAGAGAGGTTACTGTTCATCTTGAGAACACACAAATATAATGACTAAAAATAGAGCAGTATAGTCCTGGCTGGTATGGCTCATTGGATTGAGTGTTGGCTTGTGCACCAAAGGGTCACCAGTTCAATTCCTAGTCAGGGCGCATGCCTGAGTTGCAGGGCCAGGTCCCCAGTAGAGGGCATGTGAGAGGCAACCACACATTGATGTTTCTCTCCCTCTCTTTCTCCCTTCCTCTGTCTAAAAATAAACAAATAAAATTGATCAGTATAAAAGGATTGCACCTTCCTGGCTGTATAAATAGGGTAGATTTTCTTTCTGTCTTTATAACCTCTTGGCAAGTGATCAACCATGTCCCTGGTACTCTGGCTTACGATTATTCAATAAAAAAAAAACTGTTTTTTCCACCTTTTAAAGATTTTTAAAATTTAATTTTAGAGAAAGGGGAAGGGAGGGAGAAAGAGAGGGAGAGAAACATTGATGTGACAGACGAACATCCATCCATCCTGACAAAACCCATAATCCAGGCATGCGCAGTGACCGGGAATTGAATTGGTGATCTTTTGGTTTGTGGGACAACACCCAACCAACTGAGCCACACCAATCAGGGCAAAACTGCTTTCTTTTTAATGTTTTAATTCCTTACAATACAAAAAAGAAAGAATACTTGGTTAATGATCACTAAATTCTGGCTGACAGCTGTTATGGAGGGAACTGGTGTCCAATCTTAATCACATCAAAGATTTATCTTTTTTCTTTTTAAAGTACCAGCTTTTTATCAAGATGCCAGAGATTTCGAGAGGCTTTAAGATGGCGGTGAGATTGGTGGGAGCGAAGTCTACACCCTCTGCCCACTGGTGAAACACCAAGCCGATCTTCTGAGGAACAGAGTAAACAGCCAACAGTATTCTAGCATATATGAAGATTGGAGACCAAAATTTTATGGGACATTGAATGATCGGATATAATTGTTCCTTCCCTCTTTTATTTTTTTATTTTTATTATTATTATTTTTTAGTTAAAATTTAAAAAAATTCCTTCTTCTTTTTTCCTTCTTTCTTTTTTATTCCTCCTTCCTCCCTTTCTTTTTTTCATTCCTTCTCCCTTTCTCCCTCCCCATTTTTTCCCTTCTCTTCTTTTCCCACAGGTGAGACATTAAAACCTGGAGCTGTGAAAAAACCAGAGTCAGACCCAAACAGGGGTCATCCCAAAAAACAGACAGTGAGAAAAAATTTCACTTTGCTACTCCAGAGAACTTGCAAGGTGGGAGCAGTGAACACCAGTACACTTGCTGGAAGAGGAAATCCACCAACAAAGGAACCACCAACAGAAAACAATGGAAGAAGGTGAAGGAGGTAGTGGAACCCACACTAACCTTAATCCAGGACCAACCTGGAAATACAACCAATTGGTAGAGAAATTACCCACAACAAACAACTGAACAAGAGTGAGAGAGAAGCCTCATAACCTTGCTCACACAGAAGAATCAGCTTCAACACAACCTGTCCACACCTGAACAACAGAATACAAGGCATGGTGGATGGAGTGAGCCTCAGTTAATCAGCTGGAGGAAAGGACCTACCAACAAAAGTCCCCAAAACAATCAAAACCCAAAGGCATGCAGAGAGACAACAAAAATGACAGTCCAAGACCAGTGAGCTCAGGAGATTAAGGAGACTGCACCACTGAATCTCACAGGTATTCTACCACAGAAGTTCACACCATAAACACAGGGAGTCAGAACAGATCAATTTAAGAAACAGAGGCTAACAAGAAGAGTCTCACAAACAATGGGAAGACAAAGAAACAATCCCCAAATGAAAGGAAAGGAGGAAGCCCCAGAAAGAATGATAAACAAAACAGAGGCAAGTCAACTATCAGATATTGAGTTCAAAGCATTGGTTATCAGGAAGCTCAATGAGCTCACAGAGAATTACCAGAAACTACAGGGAAACTATAATGAACTCACTGCAAAATATATCAACATGAAAAAGGAACTAGAAACTATCAAAAAGGGCCAAGAGGAAATGAAGAATACAATATCTGAACTGAAGAATGCAGTAGAAGGAATCAAAAGCAGGCTCGATGAAGCAGAGGATCAGATCAGTGAGATGGAGGACAAGGTAGAAAAAAATACCCAGAAAGAGAAAGAAAAGGAAAGGAGGCTCAGAAAGAATGAAGAGGGGTTAAGGGAAATGCAGGACAATATGAAATGTAATAATATCCGTATAATAGGGATACCAGAAGGAAAGAAGAAGAGCAAGGGGTAGAAAACCTGTTTGAAAAAGTAATGATGGAAAACTTCCCTAATCTCATGAGAGAAAAAGTCACACAAATCCAGGAAACATAGAGAGTCCCAATCAAGAGGAACCCAAAGAGGCCCACTTCAAGACACATCATAATTAAAATGGCAAAATTCCAAGTCAAAGAGAGAATCTTAAAGGCAGCAAGGGAGGAACAGGGAGTAAAATACAAGGGAGCACGAATAACACTAGTAGCTGACTTCTCAATGGAAACACTCCAATCCAGAAGGGAATAGCAAGGAATATTCCAAGTGATGAAAAATAAAGGCCTACAACCAAGACTACTCTACCCAGCAAGGCTCTCAATTTTAATGGAAGGCTAAATAAGGAGTTTCCCAGACAAAAGAAGCCTCAAAGAATATACCTCCTCCAAACCAGCTCTGGAAGAGATGCTAAGGGGTCTGCTTTAAGAAAAGAAAAAAAAAAAACAACAGTGAGAAAGAGAGGAACAGAGATATGAAAAAATGGCAGTGAATAAGTACCTATCAATAATAACCTAAAATGTAAATGGATTAAATACTACAGTAAAAAGACATAGAATAGCTGAATAGATAAGAAAGCATGACCCAAACATATGCTGCCTACAAGAGACCGACCTCAGAACAAAAGACCTACACATACAGAAAGTGAAGGGTTAGAAACAGATATTCTGAGCAAATTGTCAGGGAAAAAAAAAAGCTGGGGTAGCAGTACTTATATCAGACAAAATAGACTTCAAAAAAAGGGCCATAAGAGAGACCCAGAAGGTCACTTCATAATACTCAAGGGAAGAATCCATCAAGAAGACATACACATTGTAAATATACATGCATCCAACATAGGAGCATGCAATTACATAAAGAAAATCTTGGAAGACTTCAAGAAAGATATTGACAGCAACACAATAATAATAGGGGATTTTAACACTGCACTGTCAAAAACGGATAGATCTTCCAAACAAAGTATCAACAAAGATATTGCGGCATTGAAAAATGTCCTATATCAAAAGGATTTAACTGATATATATACAGCCTTTCATCTCAAAGAAGCAAAATTCATAGTCTTTTCAAATGCACATGGAACATTTTCAAAGATAGACCACACGATAGGACACAAAACAAGCCTCAACAAATTCAAGAAAATTGAAATTATATCAAGCATTTACTTTGACCACAACGGACTGAAACTAGAAACCAACCTCAAGAAAAAAACTCAAAAACACTCAAACTCATGGAGATTGAATAGCATGCTATTAAACAATGAATGGGTCAAAAATGAGATTAGGGAAGAAATCAAAAAAGTTTCTTGAAACAAATGAAAATGAACTCACAACAACTCAAAACTTATGAGACACAGTGAAGGCAGTCCTGAGAGGGAAGTTCATAGAGATACAGGCCTACCTAAAAACGATAGAAACATTTCAAGTAAACGACCTAACCCAACTCCTACAAGAACTCAAGGAACAATAAAAAACAGAGCCCAGAACAAGTAGAAGGAAGGAAATAGCCAAGATCAGAGAAGAATTAAATGACATAGAGACTAAAACCACAATTCTAAGGATCAATGAATCCAGGAGCTGGTTCTTTGAAAAGATAAACAGAATTGACAAGCCTTTAAGCAGGCTCATCAAGGAAAAAAGAGAGAGGACCCAAATAAACACAATCAGAAATGAAAGAGGAGACATTACAACTGATACTTCAGAAATACAAAGGATTATAAGAAGTTACTACAAAGAACTATATGCCAAGGAATTTGAAAACCTAGGTGAAATGGACAAATTTCTAGAAAAATATAATCCTCAAAAACTGAATCAAGAAGCAACAGAAAGCATGAACAGACCAATAAGAGCTGACGAAATTGAAGCAGTAATCAAAAAACTCCCAACACACAAAAGCCCTGGACTGGACACTTTCACAGGAGAATTCTGCAAAGCATTTAAGGAAGAGCTAACCCCTATCCTTCACAGACTATTTTAAAAAATCCAAGAAAATGGAAGACTTCCAAACTCTTTTTATGAAGCCAGCATCATCCTAATCCCAAAACCAGATAAAGACACAACAAAGAATGAAAACTCCAGGCAAATATTGCTGATGAACATAGACACTAAAATCCTCAACAAAATATTGGCAAACCATATCCACCGATACACTAAAAAGATCATACATCATGATCAAGTGGGATTCTTTCCAGGGATGCAAGGATGGTACAATATTAAAAAATCAATAAACATGATATACCACATAAACAAAAGCAAACACAAAAATCACATGATCATATCAATACATGCAGAAAAAGAATTTGATAAGGTACAGCACCCATTTATGATAAAAAAAAACTCAACAAAGTGGGAACAGAGGGAGCATTCCTCAACATAATAAAGGCCATATATGAGAGACCTACAGTCAACATCATATTCAATGGGAAAAAACTAAAAACTTTTCTGCTAAGATCAGGAGCAAGACAAATTTGTCCATTTTCACCACTTCTACTTAAAATAGTATTGGAAGTCCTAGCAAAAGCATTCAAACAAGAAAGGGAAATAAAAGGCATCCAAATTGGAAAGGAGGAAGTAAAGCTGTCACTGTTTGCAGGTGACATGATAATATACATAGAAAATCCTATAGACTCCACAAAAAAAACTACTCAACCTAATAAATGAATTTGCCAAAACAGCAGGATACAAAGTCAATATTCAGAAATGAAAGGCATTTTTGTACACCAACAATGAAATATCAGAAACAGAAATCAGGAAAAAATCCCATTTGCTATAGCAACAAGAAAAATAAAGTAGCTAGGAATAAACCTAACCAAGGAGGTAAAATACCTGTACTCAGAAAACTACACAACACTGAAGAAAGAAATTAAGGAAGACACAAATAAATGGAAGCATATACCGTGTTCATGGATAGGAAGAATTAACATCATCAAAATGTCCATACTACCCAAAGCAATTTATAGATTCAACACAATCCCTATTAAAGTACCAATGACATATTTCACAGCTATAGAACAAACACTTAAAAAATGTATATGGAACAATAAATGGCCCAAATAGCTGTAGCAATTTTGAGAAAGAAGAACAAAGTAGAAGGGATCACAATACCTGACTTCAAACTGTATTACAAGGCCACTGTAATCAAAACAACCTGGTACTGACATAAGAACAGACACATGGACCAATGAAACAGAATAGAGAGCCCAGAAATAAACCCAAGTCACTATGGTCAATTAATATTTGACAAAGGGGGAAGAAGCACAAAATGGAGTAAAAATAGCCTTTTTGATAAATGGTGTCAGGAGATCCAGACCGCTCCGCCCAAAAAAAAGAAACTTGATCACCAACTTATACCATACACAAAATAAATTCAAGGTGGATAAAAGACTTAAATATAAGTCATGATACCATAAAAGTCCTTCAGGAGAACATAGGCAGGAAAATTTCAGATATTCCATGCAGCAGTATTTTCACTGATATGTCCCCTAGAGCAAGGAACATAAAGGAAAGAATAAACTAATGGGATCTCATCAAAATAAAAAGCTTCTGCACAGCTAAAGAAAACAGCATTAAAATGAAAAGAGAACCAACTATATGGGAAAAAATTTACAATTGATACCTCAGACAAGGGTTTGATCTACAAAATATATAAAGAACTCATACAAGTCTACTCTAGGAAGACAAGCAACCCCCAATTAAAAAATGGGCAAAGGACTTGAACAGATACTTCTCCAAGGAGGACATACAGAGGGTCCAGAGACATATGAAAGGACGCTCAGCATCACTAGCCATCAGAGAGATGCAAATTAAAACCACAATGAGATACCGCTTCACACTGGTCAGAATAGCCATCATATACAAAGCAACAAACAACAAGTGTTGGAGATGTTGTGGAGAAAAGGCAATCCTGTGCACTGTTTGTGGGATTGCAGACTGGTGCAGCAACTATGGAAAACGGTATGGAATTTCCTCAGAAAACTAAAAATGGAACTGCCTTCTAACCCGGTAATTCCACCGCTAGGATTATATCCTAAGAACCCTGAAACACTAATCCAAAAGAATCTATGCACCTCAATGTTCATAGCAGCACAATTTACAATAGCCAAGTGTTGGAAGCAACCTAAGTGCCCATCAGTAAATGAATGGTACATTTACACAATGGAATACTATGCATCAGAAAGAAAGAAGGAGCTCCTACCCTTTGTGACAGCATGAATGGAACTGGAGGAAACTACGCTAAGTGAAATAAGCCAGGTGGTGAAATACAAGCACCCTATGATCTCACTTATAAGTGGAACCTAATCAACAAAACAAATAAGCAAGCAAAATGTAACTGGAGACATTGAAATTAAGAACAAACAGACAATGGCCAGAGGGAGAGGGAAGGGGATAATGGGAAGAAAAGGGTGAAGAGTTTTCAGGAACAACTAACTATAAAGGACACATGGACAAAACCAAAGAGGGGTGGAATCAGAGGATGGAGGTAAGGATGGCTGGGGTGGGGGGCAAGGTGGCAGGAAAAGGCAGAAGACTTTACTTGAACAACAATAAATTAAAAAAATAAAATAAAATAAAAAACTCCAGAAAAAGAGCTAAATAAAATAGAGATAAGCCGTCTACCTGGTGCAGAATTCAAAATACTGTTTATAAGAATGCTCAAGGAACTTAGTGAGGACCTCAGCAGCATAAAAAAGACCCAGTAAGAAATGAAGGATGCAATAATTGAAATAAAGGACAATTTTCAGGGAAACAGTAGAATGGATGACGCCAAGAACCAAATCAATGATTTAGAACATAAGGAATCCAAAAGAACCATGCAGAACAACAAGAAGAAAAAATAATCCAAAAAAATGAGGACAGTATAAACAGCCTCTGGGACAATATTAAGAGATCCAACATTTGCTTCATAGGGGTGCCAGAAGGAGAAGAGAAAGAGCAAGAAATTGGAAATGTATCTGAAAAAATAGTGAAAGAAAATTTGGTGAAGCAAATAGACATGTAAGTTCAGGAAACACAGAGAGTCCCAAACAAGATGGATTCAAAGAGGCCTACTCCAGGATACATCATTATTAAAAGACCAAAGATTAAAGATAAAGAGAGACTCTTAAAAGCAAGAGAATAGAAGTTAGTGACTGGAAGGTTGCCAGATAGGAGTAACAAGGAGGGTAATGGGTGAAGAGGTGAGGGGATTAAGAAGTACAAACAGGAATTTACAGAATAGCAATGAGGATGTAAAGTACAGTATAGGAAATGGAGTAGCCAAAGAACCTGTGACCCATGGACATGAACATAGTTGGGGGGGATTGCCTGAGGGAGTGTGGGACACTGGGTGGAGGTGGACAAATGGGGAAAAATCAGAACAATTGTAATAGCATAATCAATAAATATAATTGTAACTTCCAGCCAAGTTGGAGTAGGTAGACACACTGTGACAACTCACACAACCAAAAGAAGGACAACAACAAATTTAAAAATAAAAAAATCAGCCAGAACTCACAAAAAATCGAAGCATATGGAAGTCCGACAACCAAGGAGTTAAAGAAAAAACATTCATCCAGACTGTAGGAGGGGTGGAGATGGGCAGCCAGGGCAGAGAGAACTCCTAAAAAGGTGGTGGCTGAAGGACCCAGGTGGGCAAGGCGGCAGCTGGCAGAATGGGCGGTCCCAACATTTGCATGTGGATAAACCAGGAAGAACAACTGGGAAGCAAGACAGACTGCACAACCCAAGTTTCCAGCGAGGGGAAATAAAGCCTCAAAACCTCTGAATGAAAAATTCTGTGGGGTTGCAGGTGGAAGAAACTCCCATCCTCACAGGAGAGTTCATTGGAGAGACCCACAGGGTCCTGGAACGTACTCAAACCCACCCACAAGAGAATCAGCACCAGAAGGGCCCAATTTGCTTGTTGATAGCGGAGGAAGTGACTGAAAGCCAGTGGTGAGCTGAGCAAGAGGCATTATCCCCTCTTGGACCCCACCCCCAATGACAGCACCACAACGGAGTGATGTGGGTGGTCCTGCCCTGGTGAACACCTAAGGCTCCACCCCTTACTACCAAACAGGCATGCTGAGACAAAAAAATATAGCCCAAATGAAAGAACATTTCGAAGCTCCAGAAAAAATGCAACTAAGCAATGAAGAGATAGCCAACCTATCAGATGCACAGTTCCAAACACCGATAATCGGGATGCTCACAGAAATGGCTGAGTATGGTCACAAAATACAGGAAAAAAATGAAGGCTATGAAAAATGAAATAAAGGAAAATGTACAGGGAATGAACAGTGACAGGAAGGAAACTGGCACTCAAATCAATGGTTTGGAGCAGAAGGAAGAAAGAAACATTACCAGAACAGAATGAAGAAACAAGAATTCAAGAACATGAGGAGAGGCTTAGGAACCTCCACGACAACCTGAAACATTCCAACATCCGAATCATAGGGGTGTCAGAAGGAGAAGAGGAAGAGCAAGAAATTGAAAACTTATTTGAACAAATAATGAAGGAGAACTTCCCCAATCTGGCAAAGGAAATAGACTTCCAGGAAGTCCAGGAAGCCCAGAGAGTCCCAAACAAGTTGGACCCAAGGAAGCACACACCAAGGCACATCATAATTACATTATCCAAGATGAAAGATAAGGAGAGAACTTAAAAGTGACAAGAGAAAAGGAGACAGTTACCTACAAAGGAGTGCCCATAAGAGTGTCAGCTGATTTCTCCAAAGAAACCTTGCAGGCAAGAAGGGGCTGGAAAGAAGTATTTGAAGTCATGAAAGGCAAGGACCTACATCCAAGAATACTCTATCCAGCAAAGCTATTATTTAGAATGGAAGGGCAGATAAAGCACTTCCCAGAGAAGGTCAAGTTAAAGGAGTTCATCATCATCCAGCCCTTATTATATGAAATGTTAAAGGGACTTATCTAAGAATAAGAAGATAAAAAATATGAACAGTAAAATGACAACAAACTCGCAGCTATTAACAACCGAACCTAAAACCAAAACCGAAACAAACTAAGCAAACTAGAACAAGAACAGAATCACAGAAATGGAGATCACATGGAGGGTTATCAGTGGGGGAGTGGTAGGGGGAGAAAGGGCGAAAAGGTACAGAGAATAAGTAGCATACGTGGTGGGTAGAAAATAGACAGAGGGAGGTTAAGAATAGTATTGGAAATATAGAAGCCAAAGAACTTATATGTACAACCCATGGACATGAACTAAAGGTGGGGTGGGGCAAGTTTGGGTGGGAGGGGGTATGCAGGGTGGAGGGGAATAAAGGGGGGAAAATGGGACAACTGTAATAGTATAGTCAATAAAACATATTTAAAAAATAAATATAATTTTATAAAAGCTCATTAAAAAAAGATTTTTTAGAGAGAGGGGAAGGGAGGAAGAAAGAGAGAGAAACATTGATTGGCTATCTTTTGCATATCCCCAAATGCCCCCAACTGGGCACCTGGCCTGCAACCCAGACATGTGGCCTGATGGGGAATAGAACCAGGGACCTCTTGGTTTGAGAGATAACCCCCAACACACTGAGCCACACCAGTCAGGGCACAAGGTTCTTTTTTAAAACAGCTTTATTGAAATATAATTCAAATGCTATTTAATTCATCCCTTGAAATTGTACAAGTCAATGATTTTTAGTTGGAAATAAACAAAGACCAATCAATTGGGAATAAGCAAAGGCTATCCAGAGCTGGCTATAGCAAGAGTCAGCTACCATCACTTGCATTTTGGCAGAGACTCAAAGATAGGCAGAGGGAGAGGGAAAGATTTATAGTGAGAAAACGTGGAACCTAATCAA